>KZ451982.1:990566-1008496 GCA_002786265.1 Apostasia shenzhenica
TAGCCCAAGGACCTATATGCACATTTCATCAAACTAGAGGACCAGTTTGCTACATTTAAATATTCGAGGGACCTATTTGCACATACGACCAAACTAGAGGGACCCAAATGCTATTTACCCATAAAAAAATGTACATTTCTATGGGCTCCTCTGGTTTTTGATAAAAATTAATGTCAATTTTTGTGTTAGACAGCTGGTTTAATATAATTTAAATCTTGCACTGCACAGTAAATTACTAAATATGTAAATATTACAACTTAATATATATATATATATATATATATATCTTAATTAATGTGAGCTTCTCGAATCACTTTTGATAAGCGCTTTTTACCTTTTTGTATTGTTCCCGAATAATTGACATGGTGGGTCCAAAACACAACGATCGTATCGACTTAGTGCTAGCACAGAGGAGAACAAATCTTGAGCGTGTTTATGTGATAACAAATCAAAAAAGTCGTATGAATAATGAAGACAGCAAACATCGAGTAAAAACAAATAACTAAAAGAAGAAATAATTGTGAATATATATATATATATAACAAATTTATTTGAAAACTTTTACAAAAAAAAACATAAAAATTCAAAGATAAAATTCATTAGTTTTCACAAAAACCAATACAAGAGAAGCGCTAACAATTTAATAAAAATTTAAATTCTTATTTACAATAGAGTTTGGGAATCTAAAGCTAACATATATTGTGCATGTAAGATCCCAAATTTATTGTTACAAAGTCAATAAGTGAAGACAAAATTATTGTAGATGATGAGAATGATCGAATTTCCAAAGCTTAATTTATTCAAAAATGTAACTTCGACTACTTTCTCCATTATTTCAATAACACGTACAACTCCGCCTTGAGTTTTTTTGGATTTTAACATTATATTCAAATGCTTGCTTCTCGGATCATATCTCTACCAAAATGTTGAGCAAGCTAAACAATGTCCATAGGGTTGAGCCAAAAAATTTGGTTAACTAAACCGTTGGACTCGGTTTCAATTAGAAACTAACAATTTTGATTTAAGATTGGGTATTTACTATAGAAAAATTTGATGATTAGTTAAACACATTTATCTAATATGTTAATTTAGTGATAAGTTTAGATTATCATGTAGACTTGTAAATGATAATAATGTGAAACATATTTTTCTTATTTTATTCTTACAAAATCACACATAGGGCCGATAATGTGTTGAGTTTAAGCTGTTTGACTCAACCCAAACTCAAAAGTTTTTGAGTAGGAGTATTAATTAGTTAAAGTTTGATATCCAAGTCAACTAAAATTTATTCAATTTAGAATTGAATTTTGATCTTAATTGAGTTTAGTTTTAATCTTACTTTTTTTAATTTATTAAATACTCCCATTGCATATAATATATATTTTGTATAACTTTTTTATAGTATATTTTATATCATTTTCAGTTACATTCATTTGTATTATGTATGCATGTATAATTATAACTAAAGGGGCATTTGGTTCAGTATTATCTCAATGTCAATGTTATTTTAATATCATGTTATTTAAATCTCATTGTTATTCATCAATGGATATTTGTTTGGTTAAATGTTATGATATTAGAAAATATCAATGCTATCCAAATTATTTTTGTTACTTGAAAGTTATTGATATTATAATAACAAATTGACGGTGTTATCTTGAGATGTCGCCCTATTTGATAAGGTGATATCTAGATGTCAGTGTGTAATAGCATTTTTGTCATTAATTATAAAATTATTTAAAAATATCATTAAATCAGATAATTATTTTCTAAAAATAACATAACATAATATTGAGATAACACTGAACCAAATGCCCCCTAAACCTTTTCAACGTATATGTTTCTTAAATAATACATTTATGTAAATAAAATATCCTAATTAATATATATTTAAAAATTTTGTATATATACTATTATATAAATATTAAGTTAATCATAAATTAAATTGAATTTATTTCAAGTGAGCTTTAACAGAGTTTTAAGTTTGAGTATAAACATCGTAATCATCCACCAGTAGGTTTTCTTCATGTGTATGAGTGCCAACAGTAAAATTGTCTAAATGATAATAATATCTTAATTAGTTTATTGATGTATTAATTAGTGAAAGGTTATTGTAGTAAATTCATAATTATCATTTGATTTATAATTTTTAAAAACATACTGAAAAATTGCTACAGCTTATCTAATATTGCATAAAAGGTTCCTCAAATACTATTAATTTTAGTAGATTTCAAAATTACTTTTAATGCTTTTTTAAATTTTCAAATTATGCTATTTCAAAGTTGTTACTTTCCTCGTCGACTCCGTTGCGCCGTTGTGAGCAACTCACCAGCACCGTCTCACCGAGGTCACCTCCTCGATCCTAGAGAGAGAGAGGAGGGGGCGAGCATCGGAGCCCACCATCCCTTGTGTAGGGGAGAGAGAGAGGCCGGGGGGAGTGGGCAACGACGACCTACCACACTCTATGTAGGTACTATACGCGTTTCTGTGCCCGAGGGGGAGAAAGGGAGAGAGAGATTTGCGAGAGAGAATAAAGTAAAAAAATAAAAATTTCAAAAGTTTAGAACAAAATATTCTTTAGATATCGAGCACATTAATATTGATCATTTGTTATATAATCATATAATTTATAAAAACTTTTGTTTTATAACAATTTTAAATTAGAAATCATTTAACAAGTTTTAAAAATTGTAAATCAAATATTAATTATGAATTAGTAACAGGAGCCTTTCGATAAGTAATTAATAATAAATATTTTTTATTTTATGCAAAAGAAAAATATTATTTATATAATTAATTTGAATTTAACCTTTTATAAAAATAAAATAATTTATTAAAAGTTTTGCTAATATTCATATTTAATAATATTGTGACTATTTTTTAATAATTTAATCTAAAATATTTTTATAATATATTAATTTTTATAAATAATTTGATAAATTCACATTATTTTTACATATTAAGTCTTAGATGGCAAAGCTATGATTATAAGCCGATAGTTACTGTTAACCAAACTAAAATTTAGGTTAACAATGTAGCCAATTAATTGTTGGATCAGTTCTAATTTAAATTTTTAATATTAAAAAACTGTTGTATTCCAGTTTAATTTTTAATTTTTTATATTGCAAAGCATGTCATGATTGATTCGACAAGTTTTACGCTGGTTGTCGACTGCCTAGCGCAACCCTCCGAGTTTCTCGTCTGGAACTTGGGACCCGGCAACAGCGCGTTGGAAACAAAGGATTCATTTAGCCGACCCCATCTAGTGGGATTAAGACTTGGTTGTTGTTGTTGTTGTTGTTATATTGCAAAGCATGATTCGTGAATCTATGTATAGTAAAAATTCTACGAAAAATAATCCAACCCTCATTATCAGGCTCCTGAAATACTCTCTCTATTATGATTTGGCATCTATATTATCTCACAAGAAGAAAATGTGTACTATACAGCGAAAATTATAAAGCGGTTGACTTAGTCGACCGTTTTAAAAAAAATTGGTGGGATCTTTTACAGCGATTGTGTTAATTAACTGTTATAAAAGACTATCACTTTTACAAATAAAAAGCCTTTATTCTACTAGTGCAGTCTGAGGTAAAAAAAAAACATTTATAAGTCAATAATATTATTTTCAAAGTTTTGTTGTTTTTTATTTCAAAAAATTGCATTGATAAATTAATGACTGATTAATGTTGAACATTGCATTGATAAATTAATGGCTCCTGATACTTAAAATTTAATATTTTTTTGAAAAGAAAATATATTATATGTGCTGGTTGCGGAGCTTAGTAACTATAATTGCTGATGAACAAAATTGTTCCTTGGGATGTGATTCAAATATTCAAACTTAAAATAATAATGAATAAAATGAATATTTATCAAATAATAATATATGATAAAGATAATAATATAAATTTCATATAGATTTATATAAATAAAAATATACCATCTAAGTCATTCCCATGCAAAACTATTTTCATGCAGATCCTTTTTAACAGACGTCATTAAATTTAAAAATACATACTTAGGTATTGCATGTTTAAGTACTTCTAATTACTATTTTAACTTCAACTTATATTTTTTTCTATATTTAAACTTATAATTGTAATTTTTAATATTTAAATACATATTTTAAATTTTTAAAATAATAATTTAATTGAATCTAATAAAAGGAGGGAGACTTAAATAGCATGTTTTTATTTTTGTGCATCCTAGCGAAATTATGGATATAAGGGGGGGCTGGATGGAATTTAATGAATAAAATACATGTAATTTTTTAAATGCACATTAATGATGTGATATAGATGCTAAATAGCTATAATCAGATATGAAAATTTTTCATAATAATAATAATTAGATATGAAAAAACCAAAGTTTCTACCATTTTTTTTGTAACTAATAGTCCCCACACTTGATTTAATTACTATCATTCTCAAATTTTGATTAAATTTTTGGAGTTCATCGTGTAATTTTATTGCTATATCATAAAATAATTTATTTATTCTTCTTTTTGTATATTCAAATTTTTAATAGAATCATACAAAACGTTTTACTAAATTTAAATGCGTCAAATACAAAAATCATAAATACTATTATTTAAGATGTGTGATAAATTCTTAAAACTTAGATTTTTAAATCAAGATCGAAACCGTCAAAATAAAAACAATTGAAGCTATTTAAAATACCTAAATAAATACTTTCAATTTGTAAGAAGAGTCAGGACTAAAATAAAAATTTAAAATCTTAATGATTACTATGACTCAAATTATTATCACATATATGTTTGATTCAATATTATTTAGAAAAAAAATTTATTTAATTTAATAATATCTGTAAATATTATTATAAAAAATTATGAAATTATTATTAAAAAATAATTTTTAAATATGATTAATTTACTATTGAACCCTCTAAATATTCTTAAAATAAAATGAGATAAACTCATTTTTCCTTCTAATTAATTTTTTGTACAAACATATTATAGTAATTTGGAAAAATAAATGAGTGCCAATGAATAGGAACGAGCAACTCTCCTTCAAGTCATTAGCGACGGCAGGCTCTGCTCGCCGCCGGAGCCGGGGGGCGAGAAGGCCACCGCCGGCTGCGACGAAGAGAGAAGCTGCACCGGCCGGAGGAAGAGAATCCTGTGAATCTCCGACAGCCGCTGCCGCAGGGTGGCTGACTCCGACTGCAGCCGCTGGTTCTCCTGGAGGAGCGACGTGCAGATGCCGGAGATGGCGGCTAGCCGCTCGGCGACTGCCCTGTTCTCGAGCCGCAGCCTGCCGACCCGGCACCGGAGGTCCTCCAGGTGGCGCTGCTTCCTTGCTCGCGACCGCCGGGCCGACTCCCTGTTAGATATCATGCGCCGGAGGCGGCGCTCGTCAGCGGAGGAGAGCAGCAGGAGCTCTTTGGCGGCGAAGTCTTCCATATCGCCGGCGGCGGGTGTGAGAGAGGAAGGGAGGAGCTGGGGGATGGGTATTTAATGGGCCGGGCCGGCGCTTTGCGGGTCCAACTGGTTGAAAAGGCCCACGTGGGGCCCACCATGGCGGACTTTTGTCGGATGCGGGGAGTTAGGCTTTTTGTCGTGACGTGAATAATTTATATAAATGCAAATTTCATATAGGTCCTTACAGTTGTCATATTATTATACTCTACTTCATAGATTTTTAATCATAGTATTTAGATCCATAAGACCTTAAAATATTTACACAGTTTGTAAAATGTTCATGATTTTATTTTTATATTACATTTAAGTTGAACTAAAAATGCAAAATATTAATATTTGAAAGAACAAATTAGCAATTGATAATTAAAACTGTTAGAAATCTAAATGTTGATTCAAAATCTATGAACAATCATGCAAAAATTTTATGGTAGGTAATTGTTATGATTTAAATTTATGTGTTAATATGCAAAGTGCTTAAGATTGTAGGGATTTATATGCAATTTGTGAGGGAGGGCAGTGCAGATTGGAGGAAATCAGATTTATTTTGGCGAATTCGGTGGTGGGGCCGGGGAGATAGCCGGCAAGGCAATATATTAATATTAAAATAAAATATGATCTGACATACGAATATCAGTATGATTATTAGGAAAATTAAAGTTTAAGAGAATAATAATTAATATTTTGTGGTTGCAGATTTTTTTTTTTAATTTTAAAGCTTTTAGTCGATTTAATTAATTAAATAAAAAAAATTGTTCAGTTTAAATTTTAAAATTTTAAATCAATCAAATAAAATTAAAAATTTAAAGTTAAATAAATAAAATAAAATTTTGTCTATTCAATTTAGTTCAATTGAAATTATAATTTTTTATTTATTTAATTAGTTATCATAAAAATTTGAATTTTTAAAAATTATCTTAAAATAATTTAATATATTGCTAAAAATACATTCAGAAAAGCATAAAAATAAAAATGTTAATATTTATTTTAAAAATTACATTAAATTTTGCAAAAATAAATAATAGTAAGATACCTCAAAAATATCAACATATTAACGTATCACATAAACTAAAACTATGTATGTAATTGATGAATAAAGTGTAAATATTTCAGACAATTTGACAGTACTACTGCTCGATGATATATAATATTTCGATTAATTCAATTAATTCAGTTTTAAAAATTAAGAAATCATGCCATGTAATCAAATAAATCAATTTTTTAAAACTTTAACTAAACCTACATATTTTAGATCAAATAAAAATGATCAAATTTAGTTGAATAATTCCATTTTTTAGTTCTAATTATTTAATGCATAAATTTGTAGTTTACATTGAGCCATTGAGAATAAGTTGTTAAAGGTGCATATTAAAGTGATGGCTGTTATTTTCGGTTAAGTGCGGTCGAATAATGTACGAATCATTCATTCGTATAAGAATATGAAATCTTCAAAGCCTTGCAGTGGCATCTCTCACAGTGTTGGTCGTATCGAAATTTATATGGGAATACAATCTGTCACAATCTTACAATTTAAGTGGCGTCTCATTAAACTAAATTAACATCCTCAACTTGGATATCATTACGTAGTAATCTCGAGCTAAGTCGTCATCTCCAATCTCTTATGGCACCTTGAAGTTACTCAAAGTCGATTCCTTTCTAAAAAAATACCTATATAGGCCTATTCATGCATAATATTTCAGGTCGTTTCTTAAAACTTTTTGAGATATTACGAATACGGTCAACACTACCACTGTCATATCTCGCATATTGAATATAAGTCAACAAGCGTCCACATATTTAAAGATATTTGATTCGATAAGTTTATAAAACTGCTGACGTAAAAAGGAGTCCCGAGAGATAACAGTGCGCACAAAGCAAGCCTGGTGATTAAGGCTTAATTGAGGATAATAAGCGTCCAAAAAATCACGCAAAATTTAAGGTGGTTCAGGAAGGAATTCCCCTACGTTCACCTGAATATCAATGAGGAGGATTTCACTAAGAACAAAGAAATTTGATCAAAAGACCAGTACAAGCTGGATTACAAGATATGTTTGTTAGAGAGAGAGAGAGAGAGCTCTTCAATCTCTAGCTTTTCTGTTGCTACATGCGTCCCCCCTCTAGACTTGTCACATCCAGAGATATTTATAGGCGGGTTGCAGCGAATTTTTTGGACGGAGATGCTGCATTTCCAATTAATTCATACCACTGGTCTCACCACGGTCAGCCTCCGAAGAAATCAGAAGCAGTGGTTGAAGCACACGACCTCTTGTTCTTCGCGTTTCATGGGAAACTGTAATGGCTGGATCATGCAACGTCTTGATTTTTGCGGCGTATGGGAATTGGGAACTATACTAATAAGGCACTCTGGTAGCGATAGGTGGAGCCGGCGAAACTTTCTGTCCGCTATTGTGTGGATGAGCTTAAGAATCATATTCGATGGAATGGATGTTGTTGCGTCAATCATCGCGACCGATGGTTGCGGAAGGACAAGCTGGTGGGATCGAGGCTCGAGGTCTACAAGAGAGAGAGAGAGAGTTGATTATTATTGATAATAACACATGGGTTATGAGAGGGTTCCTCTGTGTGCTACGTGTACAGCTGAGATGCAGTGCTGAAACTACGTGTTAACAAAAACATTTGTTCCGGTGAATTCGTTTGAAGAAGGTCTACAGTCTCAAATATTGAAGGTTCCTCTGTCACATATTCCATTCATTTCGCTTGCATCTAAAATGTAAAGGTCATTTGCATGTATAATATATAGGGGCATTTACATACATACTCCTTAAATCATTTTGAATTACATATTAAACCTCTCATTTTTTAATTTTACAACTTAACCCCCTAAATTATCCAAAATTGAAAACTAGTAGAATACATGTATTTGAAAATATATTTATAATATTTGTATATATATTATTGGTAATAAACATCCAAATAATTATAAATTAGCAAAAAACATACTTTGAAAATCTCGAGAAAGACTTAAATATGTTATTTTTGAATGATTTAGGGGGTTAAGTTGTAAAATTAAAAAATAAGAGGTTTAATATGTAACTCAAGATGATTTAAGGAATATGTATGTAATTCTTATATATATATATATATAATTTTTATTTAATTTTTTATACATACAATTAAGACGTGCGTTTTATACCAAGTCCAACTACATAAATAAAAATGATAATAATTTACAATTATTAAGCGTGTGACATATGAAGCTCGAAAATTAAATATTTAATATATGAATAGGATATACACATATATATAATTTTTATATAAATTTTTCACAAACTATTAAGACTTGAGTTTTTATACCACGTCAAACTACATAAATAAAAAGGACAATAATTTACAATTTTTTTAAGTGTGTGACATATAAAGCTAGAAAATTAAATATTTAATATATATATATATATATGAATAAGATAATTTCACTGACTGAGTTAGAATTTAGAAATCTAATTGTGTCCTTAGCAAGCTTCGTTAAACTGTTCAAATCAATATCATCAAAGAGTAAAATAACATTAAATTAAATATATGATTTTTGCCTTTTTCCCTCAAACAAGAAGTCCTTTTTAGTCAGAGATTAAAAATTTAAAATCTTGAATTTTGTTCTCTCAAATGACTAAAGTAACACTAATTTTCAATATAATCTACATATTCGTGTTATTAAAATATTAATACTATATAATTATCTATTTTCATATCTAATTATCTACTCCAACTCAAGCACGTTTAACTATTAAATTTTTCATCATTAGTCTTACGCTTTTTGTCCCAAAAGGGGCCTCTAACATTTGAAATCATGTTATCTACTTATATTTTCGATGTCGGACTATTCATTCACGTGCTCCTCTCACCTCTCATTATTCGGCCTAGAAGCTTGCCAAAAGATATTGTATCTAACTATCACTCCTTGTCCTTTTCAGCCACGGGTGTCACAGGCCCATCAGCCTAAGCACTTGTTTACTTTAACTTTAGAAAAACTGCGTGACTTTAGCACTTCTCAGTGTTCCAATAGGCGCCTCTAACATTTGATATCACGTTATCTACTTATACAGCTCGGAATCTCCCTCTCTTTCCGATGTAGGACGATTAATTTTTGTGTTTTTCTCACAGCTTATTATTTGGCTTAGAAGCCTGCCAGGAGCCGCACTTTGCCTCAGTGATTCCTATCTCTTAAGACATCACCCGGCGATCACTCCCCACCCTCTTTAACCACGTACGTCACAATTTATTTAGTTTAAGATTAATATAGCAAAACATTTTAATAAAAAATCTATCAAATTTTACATATTTTTGTTATTATTAAGGTGATATTTAAATTTCACATAACATTTGTTACAAATATATTTAATAACCAAAAATATTTTAGTCCTTTTTTTAGTGTTTTAATTTAATATAATTTAATTCAATCTTATTTTGTTTTCATTTTAATATATCTTAGTTATAAAATTAAATTAATTTACAAAATTTAATTCAATTTTCAATTTCAGTTATTTAAAATAATTTATATACGTTAAATTTTAAAACAAAAACTTTAATTTCATTTCCATTTTAATATATTTTAATCTTATGTTTTTTTTAAAGTTAGTTTAATTAAAATTTATATCAATTCAAATTTACTTTATTTTAACTTAACTTTAATATAATTTAATCCAATTTTGACTAAATTACAAAATGTAATTATTTTGAATTTGATTTAAACTTTATTCATTTTAATTATAAACCTCAATTTAATTTTAATTAAGCTATATTTAGTGGTATATATTTTCTCCCTTTATAGCTATTTAATTCACATTCTTTATTCTATTCCATTCACATAATTAAACAAAATAATCACTATACATTTCTTATCTAATTTATTCAAGTCCTTTTTAATTATCCCAATACATCTATTTAGTAAACATAATATTCCGATCTATTTCATCTTTCCTTTTTTTTGTTGGGAAAATTAAAATATATTTCATTTTCAGTAATAGAATTGTGAGTCACGAAGAACTGAAGATAACTTTAAATCGAGCAAAATACAAATGAAAATGCTATCGATCAATTTTGAGATTTCGAGCACAATTGCTAATTTCAAACGGAAAGAAGTTGCGGAAAAGTAATGATTCTCCGGAAAGATTCAGATGCATGAAAAGAAAAGAAAAAGAATCAACAAATTAAAAGCTCACGTCTTCTTCGTGTGAAGCTCAATCTAAAGCGTTTAACGTATTGCAGAGATTCGATCTGCATGCAGAAAAGAAGAATGGGAGTTCTAAAAAGAATCCCATTTTTTAAAATATATTATTATTCAAGTTTAAAGAAGAATCCCATAATTGAATATTAAGTACTAGTTAGCTTTATGTGTTTAATGTTTATATTGAGGGCCACTTTTGCATGAATTAGGGTTTGTTTTTAGAAAAAAAAAAAATTAAGTTTTTAAAGCCTCGCTTGGTTTGAGCTTATTTTAGTTTTAAAATTTAATAGAAAAAATTATTTTAATATTGAAAAGTTTGTAAGATGTGAAATAAAGCTAACTTTAATATTCGTATTCGTATTGAATGTAAAAATAATATTAATTTTTATAGTTAAAATTTGTATTAGGTAAAAAAAACATTCTTCTATCAAAAAGTAAGGTTTTCAGAACCAGACCGAAGATCGAACCGGTCAATCGACCGGTTCATGGTTTTATCGGTTCAACCGGATGACTTATTAATTACATCATAATCAAATATAAATTTTCTAAATGTGAGACTAATTTTTAAAATATGATAAAAAAAAATTTGAAAAAAAATAATACAACTAATTTAAAAAATTTACTACCACAAAAAATGTATAAAAAATTAAAAAAACAAAACAAAATGAATACAATTATTTTTTTGTCAATTTGTCATTTAAAATACTCTCTTTTATAACAATTCGAAATAAATTCATGAAAAAAATTAATAAATCAGTTAAACGTCCATTATATAAAAAATTATTATTCAAAATATAATATTAATATTAAAATATTAATGCTCAAATATAAATGTATAAAAATAAAATAAGAAACTCAAATAATAATTCCGGTTTGTTCGGTTTGGCGGTTGGACCGATTTTTACCGGTTCAACCCAATTTTTACTGGTCCAATCCGGTTTTTAGCTGATTTCGGTTTTAATGTTGAACCAGACCGGACCTTGGGCCGGTTCCCGGTTGAACCGGTCGAACCTCCCGGTCCGGTCCGGTCCGGTTTTGAAAACCCTGCCAAAAAGGCGGCACGAATTTCAGATCCCAATCACGTGCAGACGCACAGGCAAGTGGACAAATAAACCATGTCATTTTTACAGTTTCTCTATGACGTGGGTAGAAACATCGTCATGTTACATAAAAAATAATAAAATTAGAATTAAAATCATTAATTATCATCTAACTACATTTGATGATTTAATATTTTGTGGCTACCTAAAAACATATTTGATTTGTTAGCACATTAATTATTACTTTATTGATATTATGTAAGGGCACATTTATAGTTTGACGAACATCTTTACATGGCCAAATTTGCTTTTACATTTAATGTAGTTTTACATATATAATATTCATATTATATATATATAATATATATATATATATATATATATATATATATATAGAAAATTTCATTACTTAAAGAATTGCCGCATAGAAATGACGTTGCATGCTCCATGAATCCATCATGCATGCGATTTGGCGCCTACACCCTCATCCATGAATCATATAGACCCGCCCCGCCCCGTACCCGATTTAATAAATTTAAAAATTTTAAAAAGTTTAAATTTTAATACCTAAATAAAAATAATACTTTAGAAAGAGAATGCATGTACTCTTTACTGTAAAATTTTTCTTACTTGTGATAGTTGACATTTTCAATTGACTCTTAAATCAATTGATACATGTTGCCTGCAAGGTCTTATAACTATCTCATATTTGATTTTCTCTTTAATTGTCACATGCTTGCTTTATATAGAAATTCATGCTAAGAAAGTTGGCAATTTGAAGAATTTATATGAAAGTTATTTATTATTCCTGATCTTGTTACATATATTTACATACAATGAATGGTTTCTATAGAAAATGTCACTAACATCATGTGGTTACGATTTTTGTTGTTTCAAATAGAATAAAATAATTCGATTTTCATTAACTGAGTGAGGAAATTAGAAGCGGGTTTATGAAAATTAGAAGCGGGGCAGGGCGGGGCGGGGCGAAAACGGGTATGGGACGGGTATTGGTAATGAATGATATATAGCGGGGCGGGTATGGGTATTTATAAACCCGACCCAAACCCGCCCCGTTGCCAAGCCTAAGTATTATGTGATTTTGCATGTGTAAGGTTGTAATTATTAATCGTATACATTCTAATTATAGTGGTGAGCATTTGTAGGTTGATGTAATGATGTAGCTCGATATGTTTTGGAATAATCACTTAGATGAGTACGTGTTTGCATGTGTCTGCATTTTTATTTGATCGAGTTTTCAGTACGATTTTGTTTGACGATACGTTAAAGTTGAAGATTCGATTTTTACGGTAAGATTTGTGTACCCTTTGACAGTTGAACCCTACGAGAAAAGTCTGACTCAGGCTCACCATGGACTGAGACCAGCCATGAAAGGAGAGCTCCACTTCCTAAAAAGAGAGAGCAACACATGGTTTGTTTTGTTGAAGCTCTAAAAAGCTCATGTGGTGTACATAAGAATTTGCTTTCTTGTGATCTGGAGGCTGAAAAGCTTCAGTTTTTTTGAACAAAGGTGAAACTTTTTATAGTGTAATTAAAAAGATAATAATATGGGCAAATTGTGTTCAGGCCCCTAAGATTAGAAAGATATTCAAAATTAGTACCAATATTTTAAAAATTTTGATTTGAGTCCTTGAGGTTGTAAAAGCGTCGTCATTTAGTGCGAATTAAAACACAATTGTTAATTTTAAACTATTATGTCGTGAGATAATAATTCATAATCTTTAATTTTTTTATCTTTTTAGAATGTAATTTTAAAATATTAATATTTATATATTTTAGATTTAAATTTTTAGAACGAAGAGAGTCAGAGATGAGAGAAACTAAATTTAATATTTTTGTTAAATTTTTGAAAATATGTAAAGATAAAGTAGCATAATGGTTCTTTAAAATACAGCAATAACTCGAAATCAAATTGTTTAAAAACAATAAAAGGTATTTTTATATTTTTATGCTTGTAATTAGATTTAATAAATTAATTTTTTGTAATAATTTAATAAAAAAAATTTAAATATCAGATCAAGATGGGCATTATAGTTTAAGCTGAATGAACAAACAAATATAAAATTTGGCTAAAAGGTTAAAATTAACTTAATCAAAAGTCAAATTGATTTTAGGTAACTTTCTTTTTCTAAGGTGGTCTTCAAATTTTTAATCATAATATTTAGGATCTATGATCTTAATTTTTTTTTAAATAATTTTACATATTTTAAATTATATTACTTAGACTCTTGCAATAAATGTTCTAATATCGTGAAGTTTTTCTGTTATCTGCAAGATTATATTTAGAGGGACAAAATAACGATAGATCCTTAACTTTAGGTAACTTTTTTTGGTTACAGCGTGCTTTACGGATGTTTTATGAATTTATTTTTTATTAAAATAATTTTTTAAATTAAATTTAAGTAAAATATAAAAAAAATATAAAATACTAATAAAATTTTTTTTGGTGGAGTTTAAACATTTTGTTTTGTCCCAACTAAATAAGGCTTTGCCATAACTCAAAATCTGCGAGTAAATTGCAATTAATTAGTGGAATATCTCCAAAATTCATTTATTGAGGGACTATTGCAAAAAATAAAAATGTGCCATATAAGACTATTCAAAATAACATTATAGATTTTTACTTTTGTTGGTTAATTAAAAATTAAGGTAAATTACACTCAGGTCCCTGAGTTTAAGGCGTAATAACGCACATATCTACATTTTTAAAATTTAACATCGGGGTCCCTGAGTTTTTAAAAAACTATCAAATGGGACTTTTTTTATTTTTTTATTATTAAAAAAAATTTAAAATTACTATTATACCCCATCTCTCTCTCCCCCTCTCCCTCTCTCTTGTCGATCCCTGCGCGCACGGTCGCAGACTTAGCGACACATGCGCAAGGGCTGCCTATTAATCAAAAAAATTTGTGTTAAAATCTTGGAAAATAATTTAATATAATTAGCCGCCAAACTATGGAAAAAATGCTAACCTATAGGAGCCATTAGTATATATATATATATAATATTTTTTTATTTTTTTTTACTTATCTAATTTGAAGTTTGCTGAATCTATTTCTATGTGAGTTCAAAATTAAATTCATAAAAATCTTAAGATTTAAAAATAGTTTATTAATAAGTATATTTAGATCGAATCGACTCAATTCAATTTAAAATATAAATCAATTTTCATTCAATTTAATAGCCTTACCATCAACTTAATCTTAAAAGATGTTAAACCCCATTTAGCAACAACAAAGACTACATTTCACAAAATTAAGGGGGCGTTTGGTTCAATGTTATCTCAATGTTATGTTATGTTATCTTTAGAAATTAATTGTTTGATTTAATGGCACAAGCCGCCGTCCAGCGGCCGTTCACGAGAATAGCTCCGGTCTTTGGGTGGCCTCTTTCGGAAATGGCGGGTCTCCCTCCCTGATGATCCAAATGAACTGCATGAACTCGAGGATGTGAAAGTGAAACGCAGAGCAGATCACACGGATTCTATCAGGTTCCTTGATAAGGCCGCAGTGAAGATTGTGAAGAATCAGTGAGTCCATGGCTGCTCTGCACCCAGTAACAGAGGTGGAGGAGACGAAGCAAATACTAAAGCTTTTGCCGATCTTCATAACGACGATCATGCGAGCGTGATGATGGCTCAGGCGCTGACCCTCTTCGTCAAGCAAGGCGCGACGCTGGATCGCAGCATGGGGCCTCACTTCGAGGTACCTCCGGCTAGCCTCTCAGCCATCCATCATCATCGCCACTCTGACCAGACCTCGCCGTCTACGACAGATGGTTGATTCCGGCGATGAAGAAAGCACCATAAGAACCCTCGCGGCACCACGCTGCTGAAGAAGATGGGGATTGGGCTAAGGGCTTTTACGCCTTCATCATGATGGTGGCGGCCCTGACAGAGAGGATGAGGCTGAGGGCAGTGAGAGAAAGTGGGCTCATTCACGCAAAGACGACGGTGCCTCTGAGCGTCTTCGTCCTCGTGCCGCAGTTCGCGTTGATGGGTTTTGCAGAGATGTTGGTGGAGGTGGGAAGATGGAGTTCTTCTACAACCAGGCGCCGGAGGGGATGAAGAGCTTGGGGCTTCGTTCTTCACTATGAGTTCCGGGGTCGGAAACTTCTGTCAGCAGTTTTCTTCTGTCCGACGGTGTCGAACATCACCAAGAAGGAGGAAGAAGAGGATGGATTGAGAATAACTTGAATGAATCTCATCTGGACTACTACTACTCTTTTTTAGCTGCTCTCAGTGCTATCAATTTTATCCTGTTCTTCATGATTTCAGGTGCTATGTGTATAACAAGGAAGAAGCTGCAAGCTCTGAGCGGTGTTGAGGAGGAGACGAAGGGGGGTTGGATTGAAATCATATGATCTCCCTCTTATTGCGCCAGAGGTTGGATCTCTAAAATGGCGGAATACATTCCATAAATCGGTTAGGGCAAATTGCATTTGGCACCATGAAGATTAGTAGAGCATTATAAATTAATCATAATTTTAAAAAAAAAACTTTTCAATTTGAGTCCATAAGATTGTAAAATTAAGTACTTTCATTTTGCACCCAATGAACGCATAATTATTATTTTTTATCATTATATCTTAGGATTATCCTGACTCTTTAATTTTTTAGCTTTTTAAAATTGAAATATTAATATTTATATTTTTTAATTTAAATTCTTAAAGCATGAAAACAAGAAAGGTGAGAAAATGAATTTGAGAATAGTGAGAATAAAGTAGTAGTTTTTTAAAATGATATAAATGATTTAAACTAGTAAAAAAATGTCATATTTTTATTAGAAAAGGCTAGTGAAAAAATATAAAAATTCCAAAATATGGACCAAAACTGTCAAGTTTTTACAACCTCAATAATCAAAATTGAAGATTTTTAAAAAGTTAAGTTCAATTTACAATTTCATTCCAAACCTTAGGGTCTTGAATATAATTTACTCATTTGTTTAACTTCCAAATCACATGATTAAAGGTTTGAAGAGAGAACACCAAATATACTTTGGTGTGTTGCATCTAGGTACTTATGTTTTGGAGAACAATTATAATGTTGGCCCCAAATTTTTGAATTTATTTATACTTTAGAGTAAGTCTAGTATACTCTAATCCACTTGCATTCCGATCGCCATAACTATTGGCTATCGAAAGAGGCCATAAATTGAGTCCAATAGGCGGTGCCTCGGCTCATCTAAGCATCTCGACTCTGGCATCTTTCTCGTGTCAAAGCCTCAAGTGCTCGATCATGATCAACTCAGTCCTATAGCTCAACATCAACATCCCGAGCACCCGTCGTCAAGCACCTCTCAAGGTCAATGTTGTTGACATAATTTGATCTTGCTAAAGGAGCCTTAGTACTATCACATACTGAAACCTTCTCTTGAATGCTTGAATAATGCTATGAGGTCAAAGAAGAAGATCAATAAAAAAGATTAGAGATCATGACTGAGCACGGCCAAGATTGAGTGATAAACCAAAGGAGAGAATGAAGGCCATCCTCGTTGAGCAATTTTTCAGTTCAGCGCCCGAACGATTTGGCGTCAAACAGGTGCGCGAGCCCACTCGCTGCGCACACATGGCTCCCCACATAACCATGGAGATCTCATCTTCGGTTGACGGAGATTGGTCTTCTCTTGAGCTATTATTTGATAGGGACGTAAAATTAGTTTTTAAATTTAAATATGTGTATAATAAAAAAATTAATGTTTAATATTTAAATTTTTAAAAATTAATAAAAATTATTTTTAGAAGATTAATTTTTTTTTAAAGTCTTAATCAAATGAAGCCTCAGTTTTGGGTACAATTCTACAACATTAGAGTTTTTCTATTTCGAATATAACATTAGAGTTTTTTTTTTTAACTCCAAAACAAAAAACAAAAAATAATTAGAGTTAATAACACTTAAATATTTTTGAAAGGATTTTTGAACACTATTACATGGTAAATAGTTAGAAATATTTTGTTATCATAAATATAAAGATAGATATTAGAAATTATAAAAATAAAGTTATTATAAAAATGGCCTTAGGGGGCGTTTGGTTCAGTGTTATCTCAATGTCAATGTTATTTAGATGTCATGTTATCTAAATGTCATTGTTATTCATCAATAGACATTTGTTTGGTTCAATGTTATGATATTAGAAAATATCAATGCTATCCAAATTATTTTGTTTAGTTGGAAATTATTAGCATTATAATGACAAATTGATGGTGTTATCTTGAGATGTCACCCAATTTGGAGTGACATCTAGATGTC
>KZ451982.1:1018391-1034709 GCA_002786265.1 Apostasia shenzhenica
ATAATAATGAGTAAAATATTAATATTGATATGAAAGGTTATTGCATATGAATTGTTAGTATGCATATTCAGGTACTCATGAGTTATATTCATTCTATGTGTAATATTGAATGAATTATTATTATTTTGGATACTGTTTTATCTACTAAGTCTGTAGTAACGGGCTCCTGCCATGTTTTGGTGGCAGGTGTGACACTAGGAAGATCACAGGGCAAGGGAAGAAAAGGTGAAGGTATATTTTTCTTTTGACTTGTGATTATTTGAGAAATTAAATGACTGAATGAGATTGAAGATAAGAAATAATTTTCTGGCGTCCGGGAAACCGGGTCGTCACACATAGCCTACGGGACCAGGGGATGACGATCTCCAAATGTGTAAAAGGCAGTTGAGGCATAGTACGAGAAATCACAGGCCTAAAAGATAAAAGTGAAATTAATAAAAATAAATTTGCTCGTTACTTATATTTTTATCATTTCTATTTACATGCTGATGCGGTCTATGCAAAGCATGATATATTTATTTAATATTTACTATTTACACTGTGCTATGTCATTTTTTATCCTACATGCATGCTTAATTGAAATCTATGTTATACATATTTAATTATTTGTTATTTCTATTACATCGTATTAACATGTTATTAATATTTTTATTTAAAGGTTTTGTTAGTGTACAATCTACTAGTCTGTTCTAACAGTCTCTGTCACTAACGTGGCAAGTACTGAAGTACTTGATCACGGGAATGAGGAGAATGCCAGTCAAGAGAAGAATTAGTTTATTTTTTTTTTCTTTAGAGAGTCTTATCTACTTATATAGTTAATTGAGATATTAGTAGTTCTGTTTCATTTGCATTAGTTGAATATTTAATTATGTTCTAAGATATAGTAATGTGAACTCTCGTAGTAGCATTTGATCTATTTAGTTTTCTGCTGTTGATTTAATGTACCTTCTCCCCTAACTTAGTTAATTTTTAGTCCCCTAACTTAGTTAATTTTTAGTGTGACGGCTAGGATCGTCACACATACCTTGAGGGCCCCACATGCATTACGACACATGAGGATGGGCATCAAATGACCTAGCTGAAGCGGCACTAAAATCTAATAATATTTTACAACTAAGACTCTTTGCAGGTGGGTAACCGTCTATCTATTTTCAAAATTTGTAGGTTATTCATTCTCATTGTGGTAGAATCGTTACTCCAAATACTTTGCACAAATTCATCGGTATAATTTAGATTCGAACATTTTGCTTCCTATTGGAATGCATCCTGCATTACAAAGTAAAATCAGTTGAACTATTATCGTCCTATAATGAGATAAAAACATTGTTTTTATTATAAGTTTTGGGGAGCATTTAGTTTAATGTTTTTGTATTGTCAAATTATATAAATAATATAAAAATTTATAAAATTGTCATTCTAAAATAGCACTTAGATGTCACTCGAAGTCAGTCGATATCTAAATATCACTTAATTATAATGGAGTGAAGTTAGATTAAATTAATTTCTTTTGTAATTTTTTCATGTAATAACTTTGAAACCTCCTATCACAAAAAAAAAACTTTGAAACCAATCAAAAACTAATTTAAAGGCAATAGATAATTTAAACTAACTGTTCGCAGAAGCTGGTCTCGTATCTCAAATTTGTCAGAACCGTTATAAAGTCTGATTCGAAAAGCTTAATAGTTAAGGTCTATGTAGTAGCATTCATATAATAAGGTCTGATTGGAGTCATAACGATGAAATAGAGGAGAAATAAGATCACGAAGATTGAAGCATATGAATAAAACTGCACTTGGAAAAAGGAAGTGAATCACTTGAAATTTATTCATCCGACATTGGAAGCGTCGATACCGAAACAAGGGACAATCATCCATGCACGAACAAGATGACAATGAAAAATAATATAATAAAAAAATCATATACATTCTTCTAGGTTTAAGGGTTTATCAATTTTCAAATTAAATTTTAGAAATAGAATGAATTTTTTAGGGCAAGGTTTTGTTGTTCTTACACTTTTGGCTTGAAATTTGTAAGCATTCCATTTGTGAGCTTCAGCAAAGAGCCCATTAGGCTATGCAATGAAACAGCATATTTTAAATTCTATATAAGATTAAAATTATGTTTAATTAATCTCATAAAATGACATAAGTAATTGAATGAAATGCATATATGTACAAAAAAAATATAAAGTGTATATTATTTGTATGAATTTATGTAAAATTAAACTCTACATTCTCCTATTTTAAAATGATTTAGAATAAGTATGAATTTTTAAGAGATTTGCTTGATTATCTTCGTTTTAAATACTAAGTCAAACAAATATAATATTTGTTTAATTTTCTTTGCAATAAACCAAAAGACAAAATTAAGGAGACCTATTTGTTATTTAACCCATAATTTTAATAAGCTTAATTTGTAACATTCTTTTATGATGCATAAAATATCGTATATTGTAAATTTATCCATTATACGTGTAATTTATTTGGCCGGTTATGCATGGGTAAATAACATTTTGGACCTTGAGTTTTAGCCTCTTTTTCTTCCAAGTCTGCAATTTTTGAATAATTTTATATGAGTCCCTGACGTTGTACAATCATTTCAATTAGGCTCTTATAATCAGTTTTATGGCATATCACCTTTCAACTCTTTCTTTCTCCAATCACACAACATCGGAGTGTTAGGGGATAAATTTTGATCAATTATTCACTTAAAATAACTATAATATTATAAAAAAAATGGTGTTATAAATATGAAAACTTACGACCTATGTGAAATATAATAAATACGGGCAAATTACGTCCAAGTCCTTGAGTTTAACGCTTAATATCGCGCAGGTTCACGTTTTTAAAATTAACATCGGGGTCCCTGAGCTTTAATAAATTATCAAATAGGTCCTTTTTATTTTTTTTTATTATTAATTTTTTTTAAAATTACCATTTTACCCCTGCTATCCTCTCTCTCCTTCCGAGTCGGCCCACGCGCACGGGCCGCGCAGCATGTTTGCAGGCGGCCGCGCGGCCCGCGCACGTGCGCCAAATCGGGAGGAGAGAGAGATTAAAATGATAATTTTAAAAAAATAAAAAGAACCTATTTAATAATTTATTAAAACTCAGGGCTCTCATGTTATAATTTAAAAAATGTGGACTGCGCGATATTAAGTATTAAACTTAAAGATCTGGGCGTAATTTGCTCTAAAAACAATTCAAGAATATAAGTCTACTTAAATGTGGGTCAAACTTTAAAATCGAGGATAAATTTATCAAAATGATACAATTAATTTATTTATTATACTGCACATTTAGCTTAACTTTTGTTTTTGATACTGGTATATCTGCTTAGACTTATGTCATTCAAGAAAATTATATTAAGCTAGTAACGGCTATACAGATTATCCGATCACTATTTTTTCAACAATTACGAAAAATACAATAAAAAAAATGAGATTTTTACCTACATAAAAAACTTCAATATTTACTTATTAGACACCCTAAAGTTAAATATTATATAGCAATACTCATTTATTTTAATTTTATAACTAACACATTCTAGATAAAAAACCTACATTTTATTTGAGTAAACCATACTTAAGTTATGTTTTAACTTAAACAAAGTTCATAGGAATAAAATCTAACCCTCGGTGCATCTTAAATCAAATCTGATTGCTCATCTAATTCCTCATTATTAAAATAGAATATTCTACGTAGTTAATAGATTTAAATATTTTTTAACATATAAGATTTGATTTAAGATGTGCCGAGGGATAGATTTTATTTTAATAAATTTTATTTAAGTTAAAATATAATTTAATTGTGATTTACTCAAATAAAATATAAGAATTTTAACTAAAGTGTGTTGGTTATAAAATTAAAATAAATAAATGTGTGTCATCTAATATTTAATTTAGGATATTTAATAAGTAAATATTGAAATTTTTTGTGTCATATCAGTAAAAACCCAAAAAAATTTACTGACAAAGTAGGCACCCATTTTTAAGTTTATTATCCAATACAACCCTTTAATTTTCTCGGGTTTATTTAATGATAATGCGGATTAATTAATTTGTTCGCCGGCCAACGGTCGAATTTTAATTAACATAAGTCGGCCTGTTCTTAAATCGGTATAGAAAAATAAAAATTGTAATTTAATACTGAAGAAAAAAAAAGAATATTCCGTAAAATGTTTGAAATTTTCTCCTTGTTTCTTCACATATAGAAGGATTCAACATTAGATGATAATATTTCTTATAAGATTGCAAAATAAAAAAAAAAATCAATTACTCAAACTAAAATATTCAATACTGATGATCACCAAAATGCACTTTATCACTTTCTTGAATTATAGTTTTTAATCCACAATTTTTTTATTCTTTTGTGTTGGTTCAAAAGGGCATAAGTGAAATTAAAGAAAAAAAAAAGTTAACCTATATTAATGATGACCACTTCAAACACATAAATAATATTATTATCGAGTTAAATTCAAGTAGACTTAGCCTCAAGTCGATTTTGGTATGCACCGATTAAAATTTATGTGATTTGAAATTAATTTTCTGATTAAATTGAGCCTAATTTATAAAGTTATTTATAATATATATTTTTTATATTTATAAGTTAATTTCTTTTACATACATAGTTATACGAGTGGAATAAATAATTGATAAATTAATCAATTATGATTATTAAATCATTTAATTAATTAAGTTTTAATTTATTAGATAATTTTTAAAATTATAAATTTAAATATAATTGATTAATTTATTAATAAATTATTAGGATTGTATAGTATTTTTATATTCATATGTAAAATAATTTAAATATATGTTAAAAAAGTGTGAAGGTGTCTCATTTTATAAATATTAAATTGATTATAAGGAAAATGGATTTTATTTTGTGAGAGTTTTTTTTTTTTGATAGGAAAGTTTGTGAGAGATAGAGTTGGCTCATGATGACCAGCCTTAGGCTGACCTAATCTAACGCAGACCCAGTGGGACCCACCACGCTCTCGAATCTCTGAAACCTTCCGAGCTCCGGCGATATTCACGAGGCTGCGGCCCACGTTAGGCCCAAGAATATGGTGGGCCTCCAAAAGCCCATTTTTCGAATTTGAAGCACCAGGCAGTACTATTTATATCCACCCTGCCATCTCCAACCATTATCAGCCGCCTGCCTAATCTGCCCACCTCTCTGTTCTCTCTCTCTCTCTCTCTCTCTCTCTCTCTCTCTCTCTCGCCTCGCCATGGCGAAGGGAATCGCCTTCTTTGTGCTCATTGCCCTCATCCTATCCCTCTCCCCAACGCATGCAGGCAGACCTTACACTGCGGAGAGAATCGGCTCCGTTGAGGTGAGTAATTACTGACTAGCTAGCTAGATTGATCTCTTTTTTGTGTTTTTATACTGCTCCGATTCTTCTTCTTTGTTCTCTGAGTTGCTCTGGTTGGGCTCAACGATTAGGTTGAAAGTGGTGAGAGTAATACTGCGGATTTTGGGTGTGGTGGGCTTGGGGAGGAGGAGTGCTTGATGAGGAGAACTCTTGCGGCTCACACTGATTACATCTACACCCAGGAGAAGCCCCTTAACTGAGGTTTGGGCGTAATTAGGGTTTTACTTTTTGAAATAAATTAGTAATTTTTTTCATCTGCATTTCGCCATTCTGTAATCAATCATCCCTGTTATTAGAATGAATAATGGTGATTCTAGTGTTGTGGAATGGGAATTCTGTCATTTTTCTGTAGAAATTTGTTCTCTTTTTTTCCCCCTTTTTTCCATGGATTTATGCTTTCCATGTGTTGGTAGTGCTTTTTTCAGGATTGGGTCTTGTTGGGGAAGAAAGTGGTGGGAATATGAATGATAGAACTGCACGTTGCATTCTACTTCATAACTAGCGATCTAATTTCGAGCCGATTCAATCTCAGCTCATGTTTGAATTGATGGTTCTCAATTCGATCCAAAATATATCTGAAAAGAATTTGATTAGAGCTGGGCCTAACTTATTTATTATTGATATAAGCCAAAGTCATATCCGACTTTCGATTAATTTTCATTTTTTTAATTAAAATTTTATGTATAAATATTTTTATTTATTCAGTCAAATTAAATCATCATCCATCTCGATCTAATCTTACAATTAACAAGCGTTGAATAAAGGTCAGAAAAAAAATCTAATGCAGTCATTTATTAAGTTATTGTCAAAAAAAATTGACACATGAAGCAAATATATATATATATATATATATGTCTAAATAAATTTTTTATTTTTTTAATTAATTCGATTTCAAACCGATTTGATCTACGTCAACACAAGATTGAATTGGTGAGCGGTTGATAGGCTGTTCCCATCTAATTTAAATAGAAAGACAAGATTAGATTTTGATGAAAGGAAGAAAGATTATAATGAGCAAGGCATTTGATTAATGCTATCTAAATTTTAATATTATTTTATATTATTTTTAAATTATTATTTGTTTAATCGAATATTATTATATTGAAAAATAATAATAAAAAATAAACTAATTGTTACAATTAAAGTAACACATAAATGTCAATTAATTTAGAGTAACGTGTAGATGTCATTTTAGAGTGGCAGAGTGCGTTTAGTTTAATGTTATCTTGATGTTATTTTATATTATCTAGAGAATACAATTACTTAATTTAATGACTATTATAAATAATATTCTATAAGATTATCGAATTATTAATCAAGAGATTACGTCTAGATATTATGATATATGAATTACATAATATAATATTAAAATAATAACAATTCAAATGTCTCCTAAATACTTAATTTCTTCAAGTGACGTTGAATGAAATGCTCTCTTAAAGGGCGTTTGATTTGTTATTATTTTCGTGTTATGTTATGTAATCTAAATATTATGGCATCTAAACGTCATCTTTTGATTAATAATTTTATGAGTTTATAGAAGACTATTTATAAACGTCATTAAACTAAACAGTTATTTTCTCTAAATAACATAATATAATGTCAAGATAACATTGAACCAAACTCCCTTTTAATATTGTTTGAAGATGAATTGCCTATTTATGCAAAAGAAAGACTGTTACAAGCAGTTTGGGGTCTCACGTCCATAAATTTTGCTCGAAACTTGTTCGAGTTTAGCTTGACTCAAAATTAGTTTACTTGAAATCATATCCACACAACTTATATTTGACTCAAAATTCGTAAATTCGTAATTTTTAAATATTATATTACAAATATGTAGTATATTTATTTAAGGAATTAATGTATATTTTATAACATATTATGAATATTTTAAAAAAAAATTAATTATATGTGTATTTTTAAGTTTTAATATTGTTATTTATTGCAATAATTTTAGTACGTGAAGTATATTTTTGCCTGAATCATTTAACTCAAATAAATTTAAAATTTAACTCAAACTCAAATGATTCTAACTCTACTTAAATCAAATTTGACTCGAATTAGAAAATTAAAACTCAAAAATCAGATTAGCTCACTTATATTTGACTTGTTTACAACCCTCTTGCAAGATCCCAATATCCTATTCATTAACAATTTTCGTTATATATATATCATTAAAAATCAGTTATTTTATATATTAATATTTAAATTTTTAATGTTATATATTATCTTAAAAACAATATAAAAATTATAATTTTTGTTATATATATATATATATATATATATACTATACTTATAATATATATATAACAAAAATTATAACTTTTATATTATTTTTAAGATAATATATAACATTAAAAATTTAAATATTAAGTATATAAAATAATTAAACTTTAGTTACCTAATTTTTTTTAATTATTTTATCACACCGCATTGAATCCATAATTATATATTAACGCAGATTATCTATCATTGAGTTGTTGGCCTGTTTGGAGAACAGCGTTAAGCTTAACGGTTGGTCAAATCTACACGTTAATACCTTCTAGATAGTTTTAAATTTTATATATATATACAGAAATATTATATATAATTTAAGTCTTTTTAATGAATAATACTTCTAATGAAAAGATGATATAAAATTATAACTGTAATGTTGATAAGCAGAAAACAAAGTTAGAAGAAGGTCGATTCTATTAATCTATAGCATTTTGTTCAATTTTAGGGCATAGATTGAAGTGTTTAAATTTTAAATTACTTTTATTGTGAGATAAAAAGTATATAATAAATATCATTCGGGACTTTAAAATTTTGGACAATATTAAGCAGTTTAAAAATAAATTTTATTAAAATTTATAAAAACAGTCTTATTGAAATATTAATATCGATCGTAGTAACATTTTTAATAAATTTTTAAAATTATAAACTTACTTGATATTATTTTCAAATTTTTATAAAAATCAGATTAATATTTACCTAAAAATATTTATTTTTATTAATTTCTTAGATTTATATTTTTTTTAATCATCAAGAAATATCCAAAATTGCGGTTCAAATGTATACCAATTACAATTCCAAATTGATGTGAAACAAATTGTGATATTCGGGACAAATAATTAAAAAAATAAATCTAAAACTTAAAAATATCCTAATTCGATTAAATTTAATCAAACATTTAAAACTAACGTTGAATAGAATATTACTCAAGAAAACATTGAAAAGAACAGCCCAACCCTAAAACACGGTTGATACGATTTAATTTTGCTAAATTCGAATTAGTTCATTGAATTTAACCTGAATGTAACCCGAAATCAATCTAAAATAACTATTGAGTTTTAATTTTGACGAGCTGAAACTAATAAGTTCAGTCAAAATCACCAAAACTAAGGCTCCCAAAACATTAAATAAATTTTTTTTTATAATTTTAATTAATGCAATTTATAATGTCATATAATGTTTATATATTACAAAATTGTTATGTTTTTTAATTTTTTTTAAAAAATAATATTTAATAATTATATATTAATAATAACTTTAAATTGGAATTTACAGATTTAAATAATTTATAAAAAAAATAAATTATCAAAAAATATTTAAATATTGAAATCAATACATTTATTTTTAAATATTGAAATCAGGTTGAATATTATGTTAATCTGAAATATTAATTTATTTTTAAATTAGCAATAAATTAACAAAAGTACTCAATTAATTAGAAAATTTATTATTTATCAGATTTTTTATTTATACTAATGTACTTATTTATATGTTATCTCAAATTTATAGTTCAATTTAATTAATTTAAATGAGAATTTAAATCTGTCATTTTCAAGAAGTTCTTTTTATAGGCGTCATCTACTAAGTCAAATATTTACAAATATTTTCTATTTTGAATATGAATTTAAGTGCAACACCTTTATATTTTAATTTATTAGAGTTAATATATATAACTAAAATTATATTGCTAAATGTAATTTATCCCTTAAATGAAATCCACCGTTTATATTTTTTTAATTCTATATTTTCTAAATTTCTTTTATTTTAATTTTTTTTTTAGTTTTAAGATCTCTATTTTTTTCTATAACTCTGTTATTGATAATCTTCTTAAAATGGGCTAAATCTTAGTTATATGGATTAAACCTAGTTGAGTTAAAGAAATAATAAATAAAATTCAGAGCGAAGGTGTTATTTGTAAATTCATATTCAAAATAAAAGATGCTCTATAAATATTTGACTTAAAAAGTGTTGCATGCTTGTAAAATTATTTTTTGGAAAATAATAAATGTAAATTTTTCTAATTTGAATGCTAAAGTGATTTAATTGCATGTTTGGTACGAAAACTAAAATTAGGTCCAAAATAGTATTAGTTTAAAAAATAATAATAACAATAATAAATAAATTTTTTTAATTATTTTATAAAAATTTTAATATAAATTTTTTTTTTATTTCACATACCAAATAATTTTTAATAAAATATGAACTTTATTTTACATCTTGGATCAAAATATTCTAGAATTAAAAAAAAATTATTATTATTATTATTTTTAAACTATTACTATTTTAATATTTTTGACAATCTAAATCTCTAACCAATTAGAGCCGAAGATAATGACCAAAAATCGAAGCTGAAGATTGCGGCCCACTCTAAATTCAAGAAAAACAGACCCCACAAATTAAAAGAACCTTTTTTTTTTTGGGTGTTACAGTATAATTTTAAAATATTTTCAATTTTATTAATATTTTCAATTTTTTAATAAAAATATTTAATATTGTAGAATAAAATAAAAATATTTTATTATTTAAAATCATATTAGTTTGTAAAATAAAATTAATTTTTTTTATTTAAAAATATATATAATGTGAAAAAATTAAAAGTTAAATTTGTCTACAATATAGAATAAAATTTAATTATATATATTATATAAAATAAATACAAAATATTAATAAGAATATTTTTTAAAAAGCTTAAAAGAATTTTCTGCCTCCAATTGAATGAGACTTTCTGTCATTTCAATTGAATTTTCTTTGGAGTAAATCTCAGGAACAAGTGCTTCCTATTCATTGAACCAGCATAAGAATGAATAATTACATACAATACACTTTATATTATTATATTTATATATTTATATATTTATTTTTTAAATATTATACTGTGCATATTATAATTTTTTAAATATTAAATTTTAGAAGCTAAAATAGTACGTAAATATAATATTATATATATATATAATATAATATTTAAAAATAAATATGTAATATATAAATATGATAGTATAGAGTGTTATAAATATAAATATTTTATTTAAGAATAATTAAATATTAAACAGTATTATTCTTACCTAGGTGGAGAATAAGTTTATTTAAGTATTAGAAGTCTTAAATTCGAATTAAATACTATTGCAATTATAAAAAAATTGTGACATCCACAATAAATTAAAAAAAAAATCAATCATTGATGGCCTACTTAAAGTAAAATTACCAACCACATCACCAGAAAAAAAGGCTTCGATGAGAAAAAAAAAATCATTACAGTGATATAGATTAAAATATTTTTTTTCTTTCGTTTAAGTCCCTGAAAGTTTTATAGTTTTACTCTTTGATTTTACCATTTAAAATTTGTTTGTTTATAAAAATTAATTTTAAATAAATATATTTTTATCAAAAATAACATGAAATAAATTTAATTATTATATTAAAATATATAAAAAATATAGTATAAATTAGTTACTATTTTAATATATAAGTAGAGTATAAAATAAAATTAAACTAGATGAATAATTTGAAATATAAGTTATTTTTAATATTAAAATGTATATTAATGTAATATATTTGATTTAAATTAATTAGATCAGTTTTAATATTGTTAAATAAATAGTTACTTAAATCTAAACATTTTCTTTAGGATTTATTTATTTTTAATTGTGGTAAAACTAGAAATTTTGTAGTTTAAAAATAGCTGCATACTGAGAATTTTGAGCTCCAATATAAAACAGTGTAGACAAAATTAGAACTTTTTGTGCCTCTTTGTTTGTAGGGTTAAATTTAACAAAATTAAATTTAAATTTAAATAAAAATATTTTTTATTAAAAATTATGAATAATGTGAAATAAAGTTAATTATTATGTTGAGATATGTGAGAAATGTGATATAAAATTAGTTATTATGTTGGAATATGTGAAGGATATGATATAAGTTAGTTATTATTTTAGTAATACGTATAGGATGTGAAATAAAGTTAATTTTTAATATTAAATTTTATATGTGATGTGCTATGCGTGATTAAAATTGAATTAGGTTAATTTTCAACGACCAAATAGACGGGGCAAAAGATAATTTTGTTCTCTCTCCTTAACCTATAAATTAGTGTGTCGGATTAATTTAATCTCTAGAATACATAGTATATAAAGTTTAGTAATAAATTAATAATATTTTAAACACTATATAAATTTGAATATTGAAATTCAGGATAAATTACACTCAAATTTTTGAATTTAAAACATATTATCATATAAACTTATATTCTTTAAATTGTAATATTTTAATATCTGAGTTTTTATATAATCATTATTTTTTTAATTTTTTATTATTAAATTTTTTAAGTTCTAATTTTATCCGTTCCTTCTCCCTCTCTTTTTTTCTCTCTCTCTCGGGGCTGTCGTCGTGAGGACTACTCACAGTGGAGTGGGGTGAGAGGCAATCGTCGGTGGAGGGGGCTGCCTCTCCCCTCCTCTCTCTTTCTCTCTGCCCTTTGTTGGAAGTTGCTCGTCGTCGTTGCTCTGCTGGCGACAGTCCTCTTAATCGTAGACGGCAGTTTCGCTGAGAGAGTAAGGGGTAAAATAGAAAATTTAAAAATATAATAATAAAATATATTAAAAAAAATATTTAATGAATATTTTTAAAATTCATGAACTGAAATGTCAGTCATTTGAAAATATGAACTCGCGTGCGATGTTACTTAAATTTAGTAACCTGAGGGTAATTACTCCAAAAAATAAAATGGCCACGCGCCCATAAGAAACTAAGCCACGTAAGCAAAGACGAGTACGACGGTGGTCGGTTCCCTCCATAGTCGGAGAAATTTCTACGTGCACCGGTGCATGGTACATCAGGCCAATGAGCACACGACACATGGATAAAAATGATCAGACGTGCTGATGTGTCGTGTGCTCATTGGCCCGGTGTACCGTGCACCGGTGCATACAAAAATTCCTCCCATAGTCGACCTTGCGCTCATTTTTTTCTCCCGTTCTCCATTGTCTGCAAGAAACTCGAAGATCTGGAGAAGGAAGAGATCGAAGAAACCGCATAATCGATGGGGAAATGCCATTACTGGCTTCTGAAGACGGAGCCGACGGATTGGTCGTGGGAGGACCAGTGCCGCGCCGACGGAGGCGTCTGCCGGTGGGATGGGGTACGGAACCGCCAGGCACAGAAGAATCTGAAGTCCATGAAGACCGGTGATCTTTGCTTCTTCTACCACTCTGGCCGCGAACGCCGCGTCGTTGGCGTTGTCGAGGTAGTAAGGACATGGTACTCCGCCGCCGGCGATGGCGGTGACGACGGCGAGGGGGCGGTAGACGTGCGGATGGTGGGGGAGATGCGAAGCCCTGTGGATCTGAGGGAGATTAAGGCCGTGTCGGCAGATATGAAGGAGTTCGCACTCCTCCGCCAACCGCGCTTGTCCGTTGTTCCGGTGCCGGTGAGATTTTGGGATAGGATTTGTGAGATGGGCGGCGGGTTCGGCGGCAATGGCGGCGGGTTCGGCGGCAATGGCAGCGGCGGAAACGGGGAAGACGAAAAGCAGGATTTGGGTGAGAAAAATTGAAAAATCTCTGTAGTCCCGATACCTTAATCTGGGCCGCTGGTTTTTTAGGGTTTCTCGATGGATTCATTATCACCGTTCAATTCGGATGGTTATAATAAATCCCGATCTATGGTTTGTGTTTATTTTGAAGCCCTAGCGGCTCTGAACTTGGCCTTGAAGCGGATGTTTCGAAGGGGGAGATTCCTTTCTCTCCCCATGGTCGTAGGAGCGGTTCTGTAAGTTTGCTCGCAGCTACTTTTAGTCTCTTCTTCCTCTTACCTTGGAATGGTTTGAGTAAAAGATTTACTGATTTGAGCTAATCCGCGATTTCAGTTCTTGATCTTCTCTTTTTCTGAATCAGGGTTTGATGTTTTGTTCTTAGTTGTAAAATTTCTGGAGGTGTTATTTCAGTTTCATGGTCAAGTGTTCGAGTTCTTATTATGCCTTCGAAATTGAAGGCATTTCTTCATCGTACTATTTGAGGCTTGAAAGATAATGAAAATTATTTTTGTTTGTCATTGTCTTTATGGTTTCTGATTAGTAACATTCTGGAGATATACTGGCTGCATTGTAGGTTAAGGCATTTAACTTATAAATGGATACGTGGAGGCCACTTTCATCTTTAGGGATGCTCTATTTTTTGAAATAAATCTTCACTCGTTATTTCTTTTGTAAAATTCCTCTTTTTGGTTCCTAAACAGGAAGAGATTTTCCAAAAGTTTGAGTCTTATTCTTTGGTTTCTGGAGGCTGGGGACTTAGTGTTTTGTTTTAAGTTTGGGGATTGGGTTCTATACGCTTCAAAGGGTAGATTTTCTGTAAGTATAGTTGAGCTCTGTAGGGATCATTAAATGTGGGGATTGTCAACCCCCTTTCTCATTTGGTCTGGTTGGGGATGTAAATCTCTAATACGATTCCAGTCCAAATTTTAAGCAAGAAACACCCAGATTGTACTCCAATTTTTAACTTTAATCTCGACCCTCATTATGAATTTTTCAATGAGACGAATTTAATCAGATTAGTCTCATTGCCATTGACAACAACACAATTCTTTTACTTTAAGCTTAAACACAAGCTTTCTTGTTTAAACTTGAAGCAATCATACCTTATTACGAAGAATTCTATTTTACTCATAGTCCCCTAGATGTCTTAAATGTAAGCCCTGTTATTTCTAGTTGTTGCACTAAAGTGAATAATTTGGTGGATGTACAGGTAATGTCATTTTTGCTATGTCAAAATTCAGAAAAACCAGTTTTTTTTTGTTTTTATTATAGTAGTTGAAAGCAGAATGGGATAAAAAATGGTGCAGGCATCTACTATGCGATGTAGTAATTAACAGAGGATAGTTAAGGTTCCTTGAGCTTTCAAGTTGGCCAGTTGAACGAGCCGCCCATTGTGCGCTAGCTGAGAAACCTTTAGTTTTTGGTCACAAGTTATTGACATGGATTAGTTCTAAAACGCCTATGCCCTCTGTCTTCTAAAACCCCATGTGTTATGTTAATGTCTGCAATGAAGAATTGATCAATAACTAATATTTCTGCTGGAGGAGGGAAAGAGGAAGTGAGGATACTTTTAACACTCATGTTTCCAACATGGAAGTGAGGAAGGCATTAATAAAAATTTAAATAGAGATATTGGGAGGGAATTATTATTAATGCTCTTTCTCTCCCTCCCTTTTTTCTTTCATCATAAAAAAAGTGAGACCTACATAGCACATGAGCTTTAAAGCTATAGTTGTGGCATTTCCTATGGTGTATTTATTTGGCTTAGAAGAGCAAAATTTGTGTGATAGAACTAAAAGTTTGGTGAAGTAACTATGATTTTTAATTTACCAAGTGGTAAATTGGAAATGGCTGAAATGTTTTATGTTCTGTCATATTATTTGGATGTCATGTTATCTAGATGTTATTTTTTAAGTGATGATTTCATAATTTTCTATAAAAAATATCTACTCATGTCATTAAACTAAATAGTTATCTTCTCTAGATAACATGATAGTACATAAATATAATATAATATAATAGATAATATTGAACAAAATGCCCTTAATTACATATTCTATTGTTTTTTTTGTTAATTGCATTATTTTTTTTACACTGAATCCTTTTTACTTGTACTCAGTTCGCCTTCCACTTCTTGTTCTATATCATCATTCCAGATGCTTGCGACATGTAGAGAAGCATTTATTTTTCGGCTAACCGCCGTCTTACTCGATGCAGGATAGGAGTGATTTCTGGCAAAGCCATTTTTGGACCTCCCCTTGAGGAATACTGGAGAAAGAAGCTTCAGGAACAGGCAGCAAAGGAGAGCAGTGATACCAACAATAGTTGAAAGCTATGTCAACCAGTTTCACTATGCTAATATGTAGAGGATGATAAGCTGTCACTTTTGATCAATGCAAATTAGATCCTTTTGATGGTAAATAGATTGATGTGATTTTCAATTCTTTTAAAGATATTTATCATTTAAAGTTACACATATATCATATATCACGTAACGTAAATAATTTAGTTGACTTTTTTACATATTGTTCTCGAGAGAAGAGTGAGCTCTTTCCTTTTAATTTTTGTAATATCATTAATTTTTTGATTTTTTGTGCTGTAGTTTTAGTTTAATATTATGATAGTTTCAATTTTGAAGTAATCTTTTAATAAATTATCAAATTAATTTTAAAGGAAAATTTCACTCAGGTCCCTGAGTTTAAGGGTTATTATCACACAAGTTCACATTTTTTAAATTATATCATCGGGGTCCTTAGGTTTTTAAAAATTATCATCTGGGCTTCTTTTTATTTTTTTATTATTAAAAAATATAAAAATTACCATTATACCCTTACCTTCCCTCTCTCCACCAGATCTGGCAGTCGCGTCGCCCCGCCCAGAGGCGGCCTCGCACAGCCGCACGACACTGGCCGCCTGCGGCCACGCGACGCGCTGGAGGCCGCCCGGCACGCAGCGGTCGCGACACGGCGCGGCAGTCCTCCAGTGGCCTGACTGCCTCGCCGGCCAGCGCGGCGCGCCGACCCGGGCCGTTGTTCGGCGTTTAGCTCCTGCTGGCGGGTCGAAAGAGGCGACGGGGCGGGCGCGGTTGACAGGTGCGGTGCAGCCAAGATCTGGTGGATGAGAGGGGAGAGTAAGGGTATA
>KZ451982.1:1045804-1056109 GCA_002786265.1 Apostasia shenzhenica
TCAAACGACGCGTTGAGATAACTTGTTTTGGATCTTAAAAGCAAACAATTAATGCACAACATGAGCAACAAAGACAAAATTATGGCAGAGCTGAGGGAGATGAGGGAGCTTCCTACGTCAAGCATATAGATCTCGAGCAACGGTGCCAGAAGGTGATCAATTCGCCAAGTGATTTGGGATCTAGTGCCAATAGAGGAGATCAAAACCCGATTAATCATAGTCATAAACATTACTTAATTAGCTATTTTCGATTTATGTGGTTTCAATTGTAACTCTGATTGATACATTTATGGTTAAATGTTAGTTTTTTTTTAATATTTGATTTTTTTGCTTAAAAATGCATAGTGGATGTATTTTGTCAATTTGTCACTGTGCATGTATGCATTCGCAGAAGCTTCTGGCGACTGCAATGGCTCCTCGCGGAAGGAGCTGTCGCAGGAAAGAGCTTTAACAGTGGCACACGCCGCAGGAAGAGCTGTCGTCGTCGCGGAAGCATCCTGCGACGGCTGTAAACAGTGCACTCGTCGTCGACAGGAAAGAAGCTGTCGCCGTCGCGCGGAAGCATCCTGCGATGGTTGCAACAGTGCAAGTCGCCCGTCCTCGAGAGGATGCTCTCCTGCGACCGCGATGCCCCAGTTGCGCCGCCAGGATGCGCGACCTGCCCGACGACGATATAGGGTCGCGACGTCGCAGGCTGCTTCCACAACGAGCAAAGCAAGCTGTCGGAGAAAGCTTCTGCGTCGCTATCCACCGTTGTAGATACCATCCGCGACGATGGTATCTGCGACAGTGTTAGCGACGGCTGTGCGCCATCGCAAAACATTTTTTGCGACGGTTATCAATGCTTCGGCGACAGAATTTACTGTCGCAAATACCCTATTTTTTTGTTGTGTAGTAAATAATATAAATTTTGATACTAAATTTTAAAAAAAATAAAAAAATTACATTCATCTAACTATCAATTAGTATTTTAATTAAATTTAATTATTATTTTAGCTGTAGTTAAAATTGTATATCTTAATTGTTAATTTAAATAAAATAAAAATCCGGTGATTTATAATAATGGTGATATCTAATTATTAATTTGATTGTTAGTAATCAAAAAGCCAGCAAAAGGGATGTGATCTTCATCACACTCAAATCAAAATAAAACATGATATATCAAAAACCAAAGAAGCGCCAAAATCAACTTTTTCTTCCGTTGATCTTCGTCGAATCCTCTGCCGCCGGCGTCGAACTCAATGGCGCGCGCCAGCGGAAGGAGTAGCAGCATGCGTAGTGGGATGGTGGCTCCGGCGACAACTCCGGTGGACTACCGCCGGCCGTGAAGATGTGCCGAGATTCCAGCAGCAGAGACGACGTCCATGGCATGTTGACGAATGGAGGAGCTGAAGCCGCCGTCTTGGGCTTTCCGGTGAGCTCTTGAACGAGCCGGCGGAAGCCCTGCGGGTCGATGTGGTGGAACGCCGCCGGCTCGGGCTTCTTCAGAGTCTTTGCCGTCGGTCTAAGAACCGAGTGGACCCCCGCGCCGCCGCCGATCTCCCGGTGCTCTCTTCATTTGGGATGAAACAAGGAATTTCCATTGGAGGAGACTGGAGAAAGCCATGAGATCTTAAAGTACCATATTCTCTGTCATACGTGGCAGGTTTGCAAGCCGCCACGTGGTTTGACGGGTCAAAATATTGCCAAGGCTGGCGGCTGCTGTGCTGCAGTGCAGCTGAATATTCCAACGTTTTAATTACGGGATAATTACACTGGGGTCTTTGAGGTTAAGACATTATATCATATAGGTATATAAATTTTAAAATTGATAGATTTACATACATACCCCTTAATTCATCTTGAATTACATATTAAACTCCTTATTTTTTAATTTTATAACTTCACCCCTCAAATTTTCTAATAACAAAAACTAGTAGAATACGTGTATTTATAAATATATTTATAATATTTTATTTATATATATTATTGATAATAAGTATCCAAATAATTATAATCAGCAAAAAAAATATTTTAAAAATCTTAAGAAAGGTGTAAATATGTTATTTTTAGATAACTTAGAGGGTAAAATTATAAAATTAAAAACTAAGGGATTTAATATGTAATTCAAGATGAATTAAGAAATATGTATGTAAATGCTCCTTTAAAATTTAATATTTAAGTCCTTGATTTAGGATAAATATTTTTATTTGATCATTCTATTGGACTATCCGTTAAAATATAACAAATTACTTAGGAGCATTGGGTGAAAGGAAAATATATTAATATAGGTTCAAGGGTATTTTTATAATTTACAACTTAAAAGTATTAATAAATTATTATTTTTGTAATTTATTCTTGTAAAGCTAATAAAATCAATGGAGATGGACTTGAGTGTTGTCTAATTGAAATACAAGGACCTGAATGTAAATGAATATACTTCAATAATTTCTGAAAATTATGAATCTATGCTATATTTTGTTCTAATATCAGGGATCTGAGTGTAATTTACTTTTCTTTAAATTAATTTTTTATTATGGTAAACCTTTATATTTTAAAAATTAATAATGAGTTTTGATCTTGTGCCAAATGTCGGGTAGATATCGTTGGTGGTTTTTCAACGCGCACCGAGCACGTGTTATGTTGACCTTTGACCGCCTATTTGATGCAAGGCGGAGTTTTCTTGCCTCAGTTCTTTACGTTGATGTAAAGAAAATAAAAATAAAAGAGATCCACTCAAATTTTGAATAAAAAAATATTTATATTATAAATTTAATAAAAAAAATTAATTTAATATTAAAAAAATATAAGATATAAAATAAAGCTAATTTTAATATTCATATTTGTGTTGAATATAAAATAAATTTAATTTTTATAATTAAAATTTATGTTAGACTAAAAAAATTTCAAACCAAACAGGCCGTAATATATAAATTACACACTACATTCTAAAAAATTATTACAAATTTTATTAAACTATAAATTCTAAATATTAAAGTTCATTTTGATTTAGTAATATATCTCATTTTAAAAATCAGTCGAAAAGATCGAATTTCGGTAGTTTTAGGTTGGTTTCATTGGAAATTGATTCAAAAAATTACTAACTTTCGGTTTTGGTCAAAACTCGATAATTTCGACAGTTTCAGACAAGTTTTGATCAAAACTGTCAAAACTCAGTTAAAACTCAGTCAAAATTACCGAAACACATCCCTCTCTAAAAGAAATTCAACAAACAATATTATTAAAAGGGAGTTTGATTCGTTATTATCTTGGTGTTATGTTATGTAATGTAGATGTTATCATTTAATTAATAATTTTATAATCTAATAAAAAGTGATTCATAGATGTCATTAAACCAAATAATTATTTTCTTTAAATAACATTGATTCAAACGCCCCTTAAATTTAATTTTAAATTATATAAAATTTATATAATTTATAAAAAAATTAATATTATTGAAAAACAAAATTTTTATATAATCCGGATATATAGCGATATTAGGTCACTCTTTTATTATCAATTAAATATTACCTGTAATCAACAAATAAATACATATGAGAATAATATTAAATTTAGAAATATATATAATAATTAATATTTAAATGATATGTCATATATAAATAAACGCTCCCTGAAGTTTTCACTTATATATCAAAATAAAATGTTAGACGAACAAAATGTAGAACAAATTAAAGGAAAAAATAAATAATGAAAATAGAACACCAAACAACAAGAATTAGAGAAAAATAAATAAATTAAAGAATACAGCAAAAAAAAAAAAGAAATGATAAAAAATCAGAGATAAATACACAAAGAAAAAATGACTTACAGTAAAATAATATTGTTTTTTTATTGAAAAAATAACATTGTTATTAGAGGATGATATAATATGATCTCAAGTATGAGGACTTGACCAATATAATTAAAAACTAATTAACTCCGTGGTAAAATAATTAAGGAATAATTATTTATATGTCACATCATTTAGTTTTATTTATGCCTTACTCATTCATTTTTAATTAATTACGCTATGCATACTCAAAATATTATAAAATCTTACGTACACATACTTGAGTTAAAACTTAATCAAAATTTATTTGAAAAAAAATTATTCTGTTAGTAAATCATTAAAATTATATTTTTATTCTTAATGGTATATATTTTTCTCTTCCTCAATACCACACTAAAGCACTGATTTGTCTTAAAATTAATTCACATCGCGAATGTCTCATTTCTTTGCCGCCGCCTAAACATTAAGGTTTTAGGATTTTCATTCAAAATATATTTAAATATCCTTAAAATAATATGATGAACGACGCAGATTTTTTGTAACATAATTATAGTTAAGTTATTGAAAAATTATGATTACTTATTATAATAGAAATAAGTTAAAATATGTGTATGTAAGATTATATAAAGTTTTGAGTGTGCATAACGTAATTAATTAAGAATGAATGAGTAAGGTATAAATAAAATTAAATGGTGTGGCATGTAGGTAATTATTTTTATAATTAAATATTTTCAGTAAAAATCCTTAAATAATCTTTTTTTAATGTAATAATTTATATTTTCCGAAGCCACATAATCCAAGCACTCTATTAGATATCTTAACGTTTTATTAATAATAAAATATTAGAAAATTATTTATATCACTAAAATTTAATACTTTTATGTGATTGATATTAATTATTTAATACTACATGCATATTAATAAAAAAGTTATATAAAAATTACGAGAGATAATTACATATATATCAAAAAATCTTTAAAGATTATCTTACATACTACATTCATAAAATTGATGGATATTTAAAACTTTATTTAAAATATTTAAAATCCCCAAATTATAAATCCAGAAGCATAGTTATTATTATAAGATTTAAATGAAATATTTTCTGAATATATTTATTTTAGTGTATATACTAAATATTGTAACATATACAATATGATGTATAAATATTATTTTATTATTATATAATAGATATTATATGTCAAATATTATTATACATGATAAATTACATAATACAACATTAAAATATATAAATGAGTCAATATATTATTAGAATATTTTATTTAAATATTAAAATAATTAATTTATGGCAAATTTAATTTGTTATTTTTATATGATTTTTATGAGTTATATATAATATAAAAAATTGGATATTAAATATATTAAATATTTTCTTAATGTATAAAATAGTTAATTTTTAGTGCAATAGGTCCTAAAAAATATTGATAAATTATTGTATTGGGATAACTTTTTCTTTTTCATAATATCTAGATATTATTCATGTTTTTGTTTAATCTTTTAGAGCCCATTTGTTTTGAAATTAAAAACTAACCTAGTTTAATTTTAACCTGATATATGACATCACACATAAAATTTAATATTAAAAATTAAATTTATTTCACATCTTATACGTATTATAAAAATAATAACTAATTTATATCACATCCCTCACATATTCTAATATAATAACTAACTTTATATTATATCCCTCGCATATCCCAACATAATAACTAACTTTATTTCACATTTTTCACAACTTTCAATAAAAAATTATCTCTATCCAAATTTAATTTTGACTTTCTTAAATTTAACCTTACAAACAAACAAATCCTTTGGCCTTGTTTATTTAGTCGTTAAATTGGTTTAACTTTAATCAAGTATATCACATCACACATAAAATTTAATATTAAAAATAAATTTTATTTTATATCATACACATATTATTAAAATAATAATTAATTTATATCACATCCCTCACATTTTCCAACATAATAACTAATTTTATATCATATCTCTCACATATCCAAACATAATAACTAACTTTATTTCAAATCATTCATAATTTTTAATAAAAAATATCTCTATCCTATTGAAATTGTAAATATTAAATATTAAACACCTATGGTGTATTTGTTTGTAGAGTTAAATTTAAGAAGATTAAACTTAAATTTGGATAGAGATATTTTTTTACTGAAAGTTGTGAATGATTTGAAATAAAGTTAGTTATTATATTGAAATATATGAGGGATGTGATATTAAGTTAGTTATTATGTTAGAATATGTGAGAATGTGATATAAGTTAGTTATTATTTTAGTAATATGTGTAGGATATAAAATAAATTTAATTTTTAATATTAAATTTTATGTATGATGTGATATGTCAGATTAAAATTAAATCAGGTTAATTTTAAACTCCTAGACAAACAAAGGCAATAAAAAAAATTATTATGAAAATAAATGACATCCTTCCGACTTTGGTCTTCGAATAATCTTTGATCCATCACAAATATATTCCGTCATCACTTCAATGCATGCATAATCTTAATATTTATCTCTTTAATTGGAGAAATTACTTAATTTATGTAACATTATATTAATTATAATATTTGGATATATTATAAAACTTTGAATGTTTGATTTTTGGCCCTTTTCGATTGAGATATATAATAAATGAATGTTCAACGTCAAATAATATAATTTTCTTTAGTTATTGTCATTTGAAACTTTTGAAAGGGCCGTGGGGTGAGAGTTTGACAAAAACATTAATAATTTAATATTTAAATTAATATTTAATTTAAATTAAGATCGAGTCAAGTTTATTGAACTAAGTCATAACTATAGTTAGCTTAGATCGACTTGACTCAATCATTATTTATTTAAATATAATAATATATTTGAGTATTTAATTATAATTATCTATTATTTATATATAAGTATGTATTAGTTATGGTTATACCTTTTAAGTAATCTTATGGGTAGACTTAATTCAATTTCAAATTCTAATGAAGATAAATTTTTAGTAAAAATTTTAATTCTTCGAGGATAAGAATTTGCTCGATTAAATTGAGATGAGCCGAGCTTAGATCATGAGCTAAGCTAAAACTGAACTTGCATCGTCCTCAGCTTAGCCTTGAGCCGGCTAGAAAAATGATGACAGAAAATAATTTAATTGCATATGCAATTTAAAATTATTTTATTCTTGTTAAAAAATTCATATTGATAATTTGTGCATTCGTACTACTTAAAAAAATTTAGATTTTTTTTTTGAATAAATTGGTTTGATTTGGAGTACCTAACGTATGCATTGTTTTCTTTCATTTTTTGATAAAAAAAATTCCATTGAGATATATTATATATACTAGATATGATAAAAAACATTATTTATTTAAAAACATTATCGAATAGGGAGAAGAGAGAGAGAGGCAGCCTCTCTCTCTCCTCTTGGACCGGCGCATGCACGCGGGCCGCTCGGCCGCCGGCGGGTCACGCTAGCCATCTCTCTCCTCCCGGTCCGGCGCACACGAGATGGCCAGGCGTCCGTCGGCGGCGACGCAGGCCTCGCATTGGCGCCGGATCGGGTGGAGAGAGAACGACAGGAGTAAAACGGTAATTTAAAAAAAATAATAAAAATAAATAAAAAAAGACTTATTTGATAATTTATTAAAACTCACGATTTCAATATTATAAATTTAAAAATGTGGACATGCACGATATTAAGCGTTAAAATCAAGAACTTGGATTTAATTTACCCAAAATTTAATTTTGAGTCATTATTTTTTACCTATTAAATATCTAAAATTTAATAATTGCCTTGTGACCCCTTACATGCTATTTTCATATAGCCCTTTTTAGTGTAGACTCTTAATTTCACTTACATCTATAAAATAAAAATATTTCATAAGATTTTTTTTATTTAAAATATTTCAATATGTAAAAATTAAAAAAATTTCACCTAGATTCTTTTTATCTAAAATATTTTCAGCATATGTCCTCTTTAAAGAATTATACTAAGTTTAACCACCAGATTATTATTTATAAAATTAAAAATATATATGTTTAAATATTAAAAATTATTATTATAAGTTAGGAATATAAAGAAAAATCAAAAATCGATGTTATCATAGTAATTGATAATGCTTACTTATAAATTTTTTAAAGAGTTAATTACGGATTTGTTTATTTAGTTAACTCATAATTATGCTTTTGTTAATGTGTTTTGAACACTTGCTAACATGTTTCTATATTTTAATTAATATTATATTAATAGTCTTAAAATTAAATTTATTATATATTCAGAAGTATATAAATAATTTTTAAAAAAATATAAAGTAAAATAAATAAATTGTGAAATAAATAGGGCGATAATTAATATTAGTCATGAAAAATATAATTCGAGTTGTGTTTGAATTAAGCTAAACTCGAGTAAGCCTTTTGAGTACAATTTGCGAAATTGGACCGTAAGTCATAGTAACTTTTCATGATTAAAAAAAAGTCATAATAACTTATTTTCCTTGATATCTTCTTGAGGCAAAGTCAAATTAAAAAATTTGTATAAAAAAAAAAATTTTGGTTGTCATAAATAAATAATTCAAACTTGTCTATCAGTTACTTTCAAGTGGCCGTTTTTTTTTAAATTTTAAATTAAGTATTTTATTATTAAATATAAAATATTATATTATATATATATATATCTCATATTAATTTTTAAAAAATTACATATTTCACGTGATATTTTTTAAAAATATTATAAATTAAATTACTAATGAACTTTTATAGATTTTATTTTATTGTGTGACAGTTCACAAGCTCATAATATAATTTTTTTTATCATTATGTATAGTTTACAAGTTCATAATATAGACTTTTACTTTACTAGATTGAATTTAAAATAAATTTTATATATAACTAATATCGAAACAAACAGTGTTTTGGCTATAATACTAAAGATTAAGTTTAGGAATTATCGATTAGTTTTAGTATTAAAGAAATTTAATGTATCAGAATTAATATTTTGGATTATAATTTATAGTTTTAGGGCTCAGAATTTGGAGTATAGTACAATTTTATCAAAAATAATATAAAATATATAATTTTATAAAATTTTAGTGTAATATACATAATATTTTATTTTTATAATAAAATACTTAGGCTGCGTTTGGTAAAGCATTTTGATATAAAAAAGTATTTTTTTGTATAGCTAAAAGTTAAAAATTGTGTTTGATAAAATAATTTTTAAATTGTTTTTAGAAGCTAAAAAACAGCTGTAAATAAAAACTGAAAAAAATAGCTTTTGAAACAGTGATTTTGCTCTAATTATTTATAGAAAAAAATGTCCTTAACATTATTTTAAATCCTAAATTTTAAACTATAAAACCTTAAACCAGCCTAAAGTAAAGCTTGGCGAAAACAATTTAAAAAATTATTATTGGTGCATATGATTTTTCATATTTTTGACATATACTATATAGTTGATTTAATTTTTTGTAAAGAGAAATAATAGAACAAAATTTAACTCAGCAATAATAATTAAAATATATAAAATAAATTTTATCTATTTAAAAAATTTACAACTAATATGTAAATAAACTATAAAAATAATATAATATTATTTTGGCATGACCCATTTTTGAGCAAAAAAATATCTTAATAATATTTTAAATTTATTATAAATTTTAATAACTTTATTTCACATCCAACACAAATTTCAACCTTAAAAATTAACTTTATTTAACATCCAACACAAATTTCAACCTTAAAATCAACTTTATTTCACATCCTACACACCTCCCAATATTAAATTAAATTTCTTTCCCATCAACTCTATAAAATAAAATATTTTCTCTTTTCTTACCCAAATTCATCCTTCAACCAAACAAACACATATTGTAAAATTAATGGCACATAAATTTAATTATTTAATGGAATAGATTAATTATTATACATTTATAGAATATATATAATAAAAAGTACTTAAATTAAATATCTAATGTAATCAAAAATAAAAATATTTTAGAGAGCACAACAGTTTAACCAAACAGTTCTGCTTTTGATGACAGTTTTTAACAGTAGTTTGCTAAACATATAAAACAGTTTTATTCAACAGCATTTTTTTATACAGCTATACCATGCAGCACTTTTTCATGTAGTACAGTAATGTCAAAAAGAACTTTAATTTTTTTGTATTTAAAATATTCTCCGTGTAAATGCTTCAATAATTAATTACACGTAAAACCAAAAAAATATATGTTTTTACCCTCTAAGGCCCTGTTTGGCGCAAGGACCAAAACAGGACTAAAATAGGACCAAATTGGTACTAGTTTAAAAACAACAACAATAATAATAATATCGGTATAGGACCAAAACTGTTCTTTGAAAAAATATTACTAAAAATATTAAATTTATTTTAGTCCGGTGATGTGGAAGTTCACGGTCTATACCGATATTATCATCACAGTCTGCACTCCCGTGTTGCATTTGTGTATTATAATTTAATATAATTTAATATAATTTAATATAATTTAATATAATTTAATATA
>KZ451982.1:1060638-1138442 GCA_002786265.1 Apostasia shenzhenica
ATATATGTATATAATGGATCTTAAATTCAATCAATAGAAATCAGATTATAATGTTCTGGTGCATCATACTCTGTACGTAATTCTGTTGTATTACATTTTTTTCATAAAAAAATTGTTTTATCATTTTTATATATTAATAACTCTTTAAAATTTATTTAACGGCTATTCTACAATCTTAAATATTATATAAATTTCACGATTTTTTTTTTGATAAAACAGTATGAAAATCGCAGGTCTGCACCTAATAAATTTTTAGAAAAGAGTGATTTTAATAATGTTTTATTAATTAATTAGATCAAACTAAAATGCCATATTAAAAAACTTTTTTTTTGCATAGTACTATATTAAAAAAAATTAATTTTCAAAATGTGTTTGATCTTATTTAAATATTATAATACACATAAATCTATTTAGCAAGACATTTATATATATAACTATGTATTCAATTGTTATAGATACCACTTATTATTGAGACGATCAAAAGATACAAAATGGTATACGCTGAAAGAGATGACAAGATATTGGATAAATTATGTTTGCATACTGACCTTGTTAAATTAAAATATATTTTAGATATATTTAAAATTTTTTTGATAAAAATCAAATTTTCATCTCAAATTTAATAGCAGAGTTTTAAAATTTAGTTTTAATCACAATATAAAAATATCAATTTTAAATATTTTGAAGATTTAAAAAATTTCAATATCAATAATTTTATTTATTTTTATATAAATTAATTTATAAACTCAATATTATATTTATTATTATTTTAGAATTATGAGCTTTTATATTTTAAATTTTGGTCATAACTAAAATTAAAAAATGTGATTTTTTTCGGATTAGAATCGACAGAAATTGATCGAAAAACTTAAGTCTGGTTTTAAAATCTTGTTTCGAGTCTATTTTGTTGATGTTGACCAATAGATCATTAATGAGATAGAATATTGTGTAAAGTCAAATAAACCAAAATAAACAGGGAAAAATGTGGTATTAATGCACGTTTTAATTGGGTGGCAGGATAACATAAGCATGGGATTTGACTTTTCAGAATTTTTAGTCAAATTTTGCGACGGCGTGAAGGGATATAGATAGATTCCTTGAGCTTTGAAATTTTAGAATTTTTGGTCACTAGAATTATCTAGTGGTGACAATATATGGCTTAATTTATGAATTCGATTCCAACCCAATATGAAAATTTTAAATATGGGTTATAAATTTTAGCCTATTTATTAAATAAGTCAAATTTAAGTTGTATATGATTAAGTCTGGTCGTATTCAGATTATCCGTTTATCAAAATTTGTTTTATAAATGAATTGTGTTGGTGAGTTGATCCAATTTATTTATTATTCAAATCAAGTTCGGGTCATTGATCTTGACCCTTTTTAAATCGGTAGGGTTTGGGTTGATCTATCTGGTTGAATTCAGAGTTCGGATTAAATCTGATCCGTCAACTTGTTTTGTTACCCCTAGATCTGTAATTCAAAGTTTTCGGCTTTTTTTTTTTAAATAAAACATTATGGCAACAATGAAGGAAATTGCTGAATTTTGGGAATTTTCTGAAAGGCTTCATCCTACCAATGTGTTTATTATCGGGTTTAGATTTACGAGTGAAATATCGATTCAATACTATTCAGATCAATAGATACATATAGGCAATGGTTTGTTGTCGGTAAATTTCAAAAAATGATGTGAATTAGAAAGTCGTGTTTAGAATTTTTGGTTTCCATGCTTGTGAAAATCGACCACTTTTTCCTTCAATCACATTGTTATCAATTGAATTATTTCGATTTGTCATCTAATTTTTATTTAAGAGATGGCTTTAAGTGAATTACACGAATAATTGTTTAAAAACAAGTTTTTGATTGAAAAACTTAATAGTTTGTCTTAAATAGTTATGTAAGAGCGAGGTTTTCGATTGTATTATTTTGATGTGTTAGTGAATAGTTGTTTAAGGCCTCGTTTGGTTCAGAATTTTTTTTTGGCTCAACACGACTTTCAACTGTAAAAATCAATTTTATTTCAGTTTTAATACAAATATAAATATTATAATTAATTTTATTTCACATTTTACATATTTTTTAATACTAAAGTAGATTTTTTTTATTAGACCTAGAAAATAAAATATATTTTTTTGTTAAAAAAAATTCGAACAAAAAGAAGCCTAAAAGAGTATATATTTTTTATATGCCAATAATAGTTTTATAAGAGAGTCATTGATGAAAGGATTGAATTAATTTAAAATATAATTTAATAGTTGTATAATGAAAATTTTCTAACATGTTATTTTAGTGTTATGTTATATTATCTAAATAATAATTATTATTAAATTTAATGACATCTATAAATAATTTTTTATAAAATTATTAATTAAAAGATAATATTTAAATATTATATCATCTAGTTTATATGACATAACATTAAGGTAACAATGACTCAAATATTTTTGTAAAAAAATAAAAAATATATTATAAACTCAAAATTAATTATTTTGCAGGAATTTTTAAAATTATAGTTATATAGAACTCTTGTAAATCACATTGCATCATTTATTTCAATTTTAAAATTAATTTTTTGCTATTACATTTGTCACTTTATGAAACTCTATCGATAAAATAAATATATATTTATGACATAAATATATATAAGCAATGATCTTTATCTTTAATGTATAAATTGGAAATTTTTTTAACATATATGTAATTGTAAAATTTTGAGATATATATATATATATATATATATATATATATAACAACCCTTAATTAAAAATATTTAGACATCTCAAAAATTTATCTTAAAATATTTTTAAATCACAAGTTTTAGTATTTACAATATATTTGATCCTGTTAACAATAATATGATCTTACAAAGAACGATGGCAAGTTTGTGAAAAATAAATATGCAATTATATTATTAATGTTAATGATGGTTGATAATTACATTTTGGGTAAATTCATCAAGATATTTGAGATTTGGAACAATATCAAGCACCTTCGTGATTTCAAAAAAATTTTAATAGAATTCTTAAAATTAAAATTTAGCATTCAATCAGGTCATTGTTACTTAATTTATATATATATATATATATATATATTATTTTTTAAATAAAATTTATATTTAAATTAAATATATAATTATAAAAGACAGAAATATTCCTCTCGTCCCAACTCCGGCAATGCCACGACCACCGCGGCTGCACATGTAATAACCTGTTTAAGAAATACATATTAATATTTTTTTATATTTTTTAAAATATAATGTAAGTATATTTGTAATTTGAAAACTTCAAAATAATTATCTCATTAAATAAGAAGCTTCCCTTTGCCTTCCTCCTATTTTTGCCATCTACCCAACCATCAGCAACTACTGTCCTATTAAATCCACTTTTTTCTTATAAATAAACCTCAATTCAGTCAAAAGCAACCACAGCCTTTAGCTCTCCTCCCATACCCATTACACTCTCTTATTTAGTCAGAGTTAACTCTTTTAACCTATGATTAATTTATTTAACCCATTTAACTTGCATCAATCCCTTAACCCATGTTAACTAAGCTAACTCGTATTGACTAACTTGTATCAACTCGTTTAATTGGTGTTAACCCGTTTAACTGGTGTCAAGCTATTTGACACTGTGTTGACCCATTTGACCTGAGTTAATCTATTTGATCTAGGTTAACTGTTTAACCAATTTGATTTAGGTTGAACTATTTTGACCTACTTGACTTGTCTGACATATTTGATTTGAGTTGAACCACTTGACGTAAACTAAATTGCTTGACTCAGTTACACCTGTATAACCTGAGTCAGCATGTTTAACTTAAACTAACCTATTAAACTCAACAGTAATTATTTTATGTTGAACTCAATCAGGATAATTTTAACCAAATCAGGAGACTTAGTATCAACTAGCGAACTATTATTCTGTCTCTCATTCAGGTAAATAATTTTTACTGAATTTAGGATATTATAGTTATTAAGTTAAGTTAACTAATATACAAGATGATATCAATTATATTTTATGAAATATATTCTGCATAGTTTAATGTCAATATTTTATTGGGCTTTATGCTGAGATATTATAATGAGTTATATTAAACCTATGTATTCTGAGATATATAATAATATAATGCGTTAGGATTCCGGTAGATACGTAGCATCGTGCTATTCTGTTATCACATTGGTGATGTATTTGTTGAACATATTCACACTGGTGACATATCTGCTATTTCTATTATTATATTAGTGATGTATATCCTCTGATTCTGATCATTCATTGATATAAAATCTATTACAACATAACAATATTATAGAATGATAAGATAATATTATAAGGTATTCTAATATCCTAAATTATTGATATTTTAAGCTATGAAACCTTACCTAGCCTATTATGAGGTCGAAGTCATTTACTATCTGTGTGACTAACATATTATTTTTCAGGTAAGTAATCTGCTACTAGAAAAAGACTGCAAATCTCCAAAAATGATATTTTCCTATATTTCTATGGCTGTACTGATATTTATTTTTTTGCCTCTCAACTTGATTACTTTACATTATTATAGTCTAGTCTAAGTTTATTTTGGGTAGCCTAACTTGTGCTTGAACTTACATAATTCTTTCTTGAGATCAATAAAAAGTGAGGGTGTAACAGCGCACACATGAGGTTGGTGCAGTGCTCCCCAACTTGGGCGCGAGGGACGGCACAACCACTGTCTACGTAGGCACACGACCAACAAATACAACTACTGCTCTAATGCACGGCCGCTGTGCTAGCAACTGACATACTACTAACAGCGTGCGCAGGCCCTGCACACTGGAAAGCCGCAAGCGCCCCTGCCCACCCTTGTAGGGCTAACGTTAGCGCGGCTCGGCAACCCTCATACGCAGGCTTGGCACAGCTCGTTGGCCCGCGCGAGTGCATCTACCATGCCATGGATGGGGAAAATTAGGGAATATTTTATCTTTTCAAATTTATATTTTTAATTTATATCAATTAAATAGAAAGAATTTGATTAAAATTTAAATATCAACGGATCTAATTTAAAAACATTTTTAAAATCATAAACCAACTTAATTTCCCCCCTATAAATCTCAGTTGATTGAGGCCATTTGCGGAATTAAATTTCTGTATATTTACGGAAATATGTCGCACGTGCCACGTGCCGCAACGAACATCACACGTGGGAAAGCACGCCTGCGGGGCATGGCTGAACGGCCACGGCATCCTGTGAACGCTTTACATTAGATCTTTGAAGCTGACACATTTGACAAATCAGGAGCTCTCAATTGTCAATTTGCATGATTCGGGTAAAAGTTTGCATCCAATAAATTGAAGAAGATACTTCTTGTCGCTCTCTTATAAGTACTGGGCAGTTAACGATTCGATCTCGAGCCGATCCGATCTTCGTTCAAGATTGAATTGAAAGTTTTCGATTCAATTTCGATTCGATTCAGAGAATGAACAGGTCGAGTTCGATCCGATCTCGATTCGAGCTGAGTTTGACTCATTTGTTATCGATTCAAGCTCGATCCGAGCCAAAACCGATCGGATTTTCGATTAATTTTCGATCATTTATTGAAATATTATGTATAAATATATTTGTTCATTCAATCAGCTTAAATTATGGCTATTCTCTTTGATCTATTATTTAAAAATAAAAATAATATTATAATAAATATGATTTAAATGATTATAAAAAAAATTCTAATGAAAGTCTAATGAAGCATTCTAGTAGAATACTGAAAAAAACTACATATTAAATCTAGTTACATATATAAATATATAATATAATATTTTTTATTTTTTTAATTGATCCGATTTCGAGCCATTTCGACTCAATCTTATGCTGGCTCAAGATTGGATTGATAAAATTTTCGAGCCAAAAAAATAGCTCATTAGTCGGCTCATTTAGATTGAATCGAGTTCTATTAAATCTAAAATTCGATTTAATTTTTGAGCGATTTTCGATCTTCGAGCAAAATTAACAGCCTTATATAAGTAATGCTACACAATTCAAATAAATAATTTTAAATTTTAAATTTAACTAAACTTTTTATGCATGTAATAATGATACTATGTAGGTACCACGTAGAAATTATAATAGGATTCAAAATTTGATATCACTTATCGAGACTGTAAAGTATTTCTCTTCTTTAATTTCGTCAATTTTCTGGGAATTTTTACTTTTTATTTTTTAAAGTAGAAAAAAGTATTTGAATCTGCAATTTACATATTGGTCGATTCTACTATGTTAGAGTTTAATGAGTTAAATTTTATTTGATATATCCCGAAGAGTCTGCAGTATTTCGATTTTATGAAAATTAGATTTTGGAATTAGGTAATAGTGGTAGAAGGATCGGGCCCAAAAGTAATGAACACGGTTCTATTTTAATCTAATATTAAATCTAGGGTTTATTTTATATATATATATATAATAATATATATATATTATTTCTATTTTTAGACGGTTTTCACTAAAAAAGCGTTTGATTTAATGTCATCTTGATGTTATGTTATGTAATATAGAAAGAATAATTATTTAGTTTAATAATATTTACAAATAATCATCTATTATATTATACAATTATTAGTCAAAAAATGATATTTAAATGTGATGACATCTATATTATATAACATAACACCAAAATAATAATAAACCAAACGCTCTCTAAATAATTTGTAGTTGTCGAAGATAATCACTTCTGTATGCACAAAATCTGATTTAATAATCTCCTCTTCTATTTGTGATTTTTCTTTAATTTAGAGTTTTTAATGTACATCTGTATTCTTATTTTTATATTTTTCACTATTTATCGTTTTGCTATATCATATTGTTAACAAATTAAATAAAGAGAGCCTTTTAGTTCAGTATTATCTTATCAATACATTATACTACGTAAAAGAGTAATTTTTTATTTTATGATATATATTTATAGATAATTTTTTAAAAATTATAAAAATAATATTTAAATATTAGGATATTCAGATAGTACAATAAAATATCAAAATAACGTTAAACTAAACGCCTAAAAATGATGTGAAACCCCCATAACTCCAAGATTTTAGTTTTTTTTATAGAATAGTTAAGGAAATAGTACTGGAAGTCCGAAGAATCTTTGAGAGCTAATTATGAGAATTATTTTAACAATGCTTTCTAAATTAATTTCTTTTCCCATAAAATTTATATAACATAGATATTTGTTTATTTTTGAAAAATTGTGGCATACGAGAAGAGAAGAGGTCTACTCAAGTTCTAGTAAGGCCAGACACAGTGTTAGAGTTTAATGGCCCAAATCCTGTTTGGTCTTAGCCCAAAGAGCTTGCGGTGCGATAATTTTAGAAAAAAAATGATGTGAAAATTTAAAATGTGGGATTAGACGATGATATTTGGACTAATTATATTTTAACTTGGTCTTAATTTTAGAGTTATATATATATTATTTTATTTTACTAAGATTGTAGTATTCTGAATAACTGGCAATCGTTATAGATATTGAAGACATTGAATGCTCAATTCTTAGGGAATTCAGTACTCATTCACTCATATGTCTACTTCACATAATGCAAGAATTAATTCAAAAGAGAATTACAATTTTGAGTTGACATTCTGAAAACATATTAAAATATGATATAAAAATATCAAATAATGTCTACATTGTTGATGAATTCATATGTTTCCCTAAGCTATAAATTACTCAAGTTTTCGAGTATTCTAATGGCCAACGACATAGTTCAATAAGTTTTCTACTAAGACTGTCTTTTTGAGATCATTTTCTAACCTAAAAATATTTTTTTAGGCTTCTTTTAGTTCGAGGTATTTTTTTAGTGCAACATAAATTTTAATTATAAAATTTAACTTTATTTCATATCTTACTTTTAAATATTAAAATAATTTTTTTATTAAATTTAAAAGTTAAAATTTTTGTTCTTATTTAAAAAAGTTCAAATCACATGATATTTCAGGATAGATTTAGATCTATTTAGGCAATATATTTTAGTCTATTTGAGCTATGCATTGACATGAATATCAGACGACTATGATATCGATTATGTATTCATGAAATATATATTTTTTAATTTAGCATATTCATGGTATTTCTATTGTATGAAGACAACAGTAATGGATGACTAATATGACAATCTAAATGATCCACAAATTTCTAATTTTATTTAATCCAATCATATCTTCAAATTAGGAATATGTGTTGACCACTTAATTATAATTAAATTATAGTAATATTAATAATGTATCATTATTATAATATTAAAAATATAAATATTAAATAATATTTAATATTTAAATATAATCTTTTAAAATATATATATATATATATATATATATATATAATTGCGCTTAAAAATTTTATTTCACGTAATATTTGGTTTAACTCATAACACAATTAAGCCTATTTAATTCATACATTTTGGTCCAGCTTGAGATAAAAATTTTCAAATATGTGACGATTATTTTATATATTTTAAAGCAGTTTTAAATTATCATAAAAGAATTATCTTCTATTAGTAAAACTACTTTTTCTACATCCATATTGTGGTAATTTTTTTTTTCATGATTAATTAATAGAAATGTGTTACTGTATTATAATTGTGTAGAGTAATATAAATAAATATTTGTTTTATTATTAAAATATCTTAAATAATGATAAAAGCTATTCGAAACAGAATTTTTGACTAATTTATCAAATAGGTGGGATAGAAATAAAGCTAATTAGACTTCAATGAAATTCCTTAGATTATATGAATAAAATCAAATAATCAATAATAATCAAACAAATAATCACAAAAATAAATAAAAAATAGGAAATAAAAAATGAACACAAACTTTTTGTAATTATTTTTTACAAAAAAGTGTGGAGAGATAAAACAGAAGAAGAAGAACTCTCCTAAATTGGCCAAATGCTACTAATAAATTAGAAGCTTCCACTCTTGACGTAAAAGAACACGACTCTATAAATAATACTTAGAAGGAAGATGATAAGCTCGGGCATCTCAACAAGCTTGGAGGCCATCTGAATTAAATATAATATTTTTCTGTTTTATTACAAAGAAGTTAAGGGAATTATATCTCCCAAGAAAATAATTATTTACCATTCAAAAAATTTTCTTTTTCCTTTTTTTCTCGTGAATCCAAATAATCCTGGTTTCAACAGCGCTCTAAAAATTTTAATATGTGCTCAACGATCTCTTTTTCGCAATCTTGAATATCACTATCTAAAATTTAAAAGGAGTCGATGAATAAAATAATCTAGGAATACTACAATAAGACATAATAAAAAAATCTTCGTAAATAACCATGAAAGATTACGATGAATGAAATAATATTGGGATAATTATCTACATGTCATATATTTTAATTTTATTTATGCCTTACCTATCCATTCTTAGTTAATTATGCTATGCACACTCAAAATATTATAAAATCTTACATACACACATTTGAGTTAAAACTTAATCAAAATCTATTTGAAAAAAAATATTTTGTAAGTAAATCATTAAAATTATATTTTTATTCTTAATAGTACATATTTTTTCTCTTCCTCAATACCACACTAAAGCGTTGATTTGTCCTAAAATCAATTCACGTCGCGGATATCTCATTCTTTTGCCGCCAGCTAAACATTAAGATCTTAAGATTTTCACTCAAAATATATTTAAATATCCTTAAAATAATATGATAAACGGTCCAGATTTTTTGTAATCTAATTATAATTAGGTTATTGAAAAATTATGATTACTCATTATAACAGAAATAAGTTAAAATGTGTGTATGTAAGATTTTATAATGTTTTGAGTGTGCATAGCGTAATTAACTAAGAATCGATGAGTAAGACATAAATAAAATTAAATTATATGATATATTGGTAATTATCCCAATAATATTTATTTGACACTCATCGTGCTTGACTCCAAGTTTAGTCAAATAAATTATACATAACTAAACGCATAACTAAGAGTAAGCAAAATACACAAAACTTACTAATATTTTACTAAATTTATATTCAACTCAATTCTCTTGTAATTCAAAACCAACTCCAATCAATTTAATATTTATATAATGATATTTATGCAGGTTTTTTATATGTATATTAAGATATTCAAATGTATATAAATATAGTATATACTAAAAAATCATCTATAATATATATTATTTATAAAATAATATCTAAATAAAAAACTATGATTAAAAATTAAGCTTGATTGAACTCAAAATCGAATAAATTTTTATCGACAAGATCTCTCAAACTTGGCTTGTTATTGGCCCTATAAGCACAACCCTTTGCTAAATTGAAGCATGATAGTTATTTGGGATATTTACGTACATGCCATACTATTTAATTTTAATTATGCATTACACATCCATTCTTAGTTAATTACGTTATGAATACTCAAAATATTACAAAATCTTATATATACACACTTTAACTTATTTTTATTATAATGAGTAATCATAATTTTCAATAAAAAATCTGAACCATTCATCATATTATTTTAAAGATATTTAAATATATTTTGAGTAAAAATACTAAAACTTTGATGTTTAGGTGGTGGTAAGAGAAGGGGACATCCGCTACGTGAATTGATTTTAAGACAGATAAGTCTTCAGTATGGTATTGAAGAAGAAAAAAATATGTACTGTTAAGGATAAAAATATAATTTTAATGATTTATTAACAAAATATTTTTTTAAATAGATTTTAATTGCGTTTTAACTCAAGTGTGTGCATATAAGCTTTATAATATTTTGAATTTGTATAGCATAATTAACTAAGAATGAATGGATAGTACATAAATAAAACTAAATAGTATGACATATAGATAAATATTCGTGGTTATTTTTATACATCTCATAAAGCATTTAACTAGTGTGCTTTTTTGGCTGCGCAGCGTGTGGGGAGAGAGAGAGGGGTGGAGCGACATATTATGATATTTTATAAAAATTTTATATTAAAAAATAAAAAAACTAAAAATAGATATATGTTACTCTCATATTAAAATTTTTAAATTATAAATTTGTGCTATTATACTATTGGCCTCGTTTGGTTCGAGCTTTTTTTTAGACATAAAAAAAAAATTATTTTATTTTTTAAGTTTAATGAGAGAGAAATTTATTTTATTATTAGAAAGTGTGTAAAATGTGAAATACTTTCAATTCTAATATTCATATTTGTATTGGATGTGAAATAAAGTTGATTTTTATAGTTAAAATTTGTTGGGCAAAAATCTCACCTTGAACCAAACATAAAAAATTAGATAAATTCTCACACATAAAATAATAAAAATGTCATATTTACTCATTAAATATTCAAAACATAAATATTACTTTAAAAATACTTTAAATAAATTAATATTAATATTACATACTCGATACTGCAGTATCATTTATCATTTACTATTGAATATAATCATAATTTTTTATATAAATTACTAAAGTGAAATTACTAATATTTTTATACTATTAAATAATATTTAATATTTATTATTTATTTATAAATATTTATATAAATAAAATATAATTGATAATTAATTTAATTTGATAATTAGATTGAATGAAGTAGATAATATTAATGTATTTTAAATATTTTATAGTAATATTTATATTTTAGATGTGTAATGTGTAAACAAAATAATTTAATGTGTTATACATTTAGATCTCTAAAAACAATTATATGCGCTATCAAATAATATGATTTTATTTAGTATGATACATTGCATTCATCGGACGGCTGATTTGCAGCCACGTAAGATCATACGGTCGCCAATTTTCCAATTAGTTGACCGTTTACCATTGAGCGTCCCTTGCCCCGTCCGCCATCTCCCTGTGCGCTTTAAAAACCGGGACTGTGCCTCCTTGGTGGACTACTCTATGAACCCACAGCACCCGCGAAGCCGTCGACGCCATTGCCGAGCACGCTGGGCGGAGAGCTCCTCCGCTCAAATTCCCATCGGGTTCCAGACTGGTTCCGTTGATTGAAATCTCATTCAATCTGATCGGTTCAGTTATTTATTTTATTTCTGATTTCCTCGCCTTTCTCTTAGAAACAGGATCCCTCATGTTCTCCCCTGTTTCCGATCCGATTCTCTGAGCTTTGAGCGCGAAGGGGGCGTAAAAGACGGCGAAACCAAACCCTGGGTTCGGCTGAGATGCTGCCTAGGGTTTCGCTTGCCGACGACGGCAAGGATTCCCCCCAGCGGATTCAAACTAGGGCTCCCCTGTTCTTCGTTTCGAAGTATTTCTGCCTATTTTTGGTGCTAGTTTCAGGGTTTCTGATGATCGGAGCTCGGTTCTTCCAAACCCACAGGCCTATTTGGCAGCCGACGAGCTCTGAGTTTCTCCCCTGCATCACGGCCGAGCCTAATGGACTTGACCGTTTGATCAGGCCTCCGGTGAATCTGATGCATAATCTGAGTGACGAAGAGCTCTTTTGGACGGCGAGCTTTGATCCTCAGGTGAAGAACTATCCGTTCAAGAGGGTGAAGAAGGTAGCTTTCATGTTCTTGGCGAGGGGGCCTCTGCCTCTATCACCCCTTTGGGAGAAGTTCTTCAGGGGGAATGAAGAGCTTTATTCCATATATGTTCATTCTTTGCCCAGCTACAAAGCCAGCTATACCCCAGACTCTGTGTTCTACGAGAGGCAGATTCCTAGCCAGGTATTGCTCTACTTCAATTTCTTCTAACGCTGGCAACTTGAAATCAAAATTTTTTAATTACCTGAAGAACTCATGCTACGATAATTTTTTGTGAAAATTAAATTTTGGGATCAAATGATAGCAACGGAGGGATCGGGCCCAGTCTTGAGTCTGGGTTTATTTTTTTCTATATATATTGCTCTATTTGCTGAATAATTTGTATCAGTGTAGTTTTTCCTAAAATTTGAAATTTTTAACGTAAACTTGCGTGTTCTTGTCTTTATATTTTTTTGTTGTTTATCGTTTTGCTATAAATTAGTACCGTGCAACAATACTTGTTGATTTCAAATAAGTTCTAATTCCTTTTGACAGGAAAATCGAGCACAAATCGAGCTGGTTTCGTATTTGGAACAATATTGCCTGCGCTAATCTGCTTGTTATAGAAAGGAAAATCTAGAAAATCTGGAAATGATTTTCCGGTGCATTAATTTTTGTTTCTACTTCTGACAAGTTCTTCTTTTGAATCATTATGTGTAGTATTTTTTTCCTTGAGAAGAAGCAATATTACACCTATACTTTTCTCGTTCTATTGTTCTTGTTGTATAGCGCAATTAATATTAAGATTATAGAGCTAAATGACATATGTTTCCATATTATTTTCTCTGACATATTTCTCATTTTATGCTTGAACATCCCATAATTTATAATTCAATCTTTACTGCTAGATCTCTCTTTTTGAATGCTCTTGCTTTCTGCATGATTCTTTCCTTCAGAGCTTGGTTATTGTTCCCTCCTCTTGTGGTGAATCTAAACAGTGTCTGGCAGCGAAGATCTATTACGAATTCGAGTCGTTTTTTTAAGAGCTCGAGTGTTTTAATTGATCATCTTTTTCTGTGGGGCTGCTGTTGTTTGATTTTTTTGTTGTTCAATCGATTCAAATCAATATATTTATATATTTCTCGTCTCCAGGTAGCAGAATGGGGAAAGATGAGCATGTGCGATGCGGAGAGGCGGCTCCTGGCAAACGCGCTGCTCGATCTCTCCAACGAGCGGTTCGTTCTTCTCTCCGAGTCGTGCATACCCCTCTACAACTTCAGCATAATCTACAGCTACCTGAAGAGATCTCGGCACAGCTTCGTGGGTTCTTTCGACGATCCCAGCCCCCACGGGAGAGGGCGGTACAATCGGAAAATGGCGCCGCTGATCAACCTCGGACAATGGCGCAAGGGCTCTCAGTGGTTCGAGGTCGACCGGCGGCTCGCGATCCGCATTGTTGGGGACTCGAAGTACTACCCAATTTTCAGGGATTTCTGCAAGCCGCCGTGTTATGTGGATGAGCACTACTTCCCCACCATGCTCCACATCGAAGCGCCGGATCTCACGGCAAATAGGAGTTTGACTTTTGTCGATTGGTCGAGGGGTGGGGCCCATCCCGCCACATTTGGGAAGGAAGATATCTCTGAAGACTTTTTGCGGAGGAGAGTTCTTCAAGGGTGGGACTGCATGTTCAATGGTCAACGCTCTTCGATCTGCGTCCTATTTGCTAGGAAGTTTGCTCCCAGTTCCTTGGAGCCTTTGCTGCGGCTCGCTCCCCTTCTTGGCTTTGGGTAATAATGCTGCTCCTCCTCTTCTTCTTCTTCTTCTTCTTCTTCTTCTTCTGCTTCTTCTTCTTCTTTGAAATTAATGATTTTATGTTTAAGTAAGACCATTTATAATATTACTTGTATGTTACAATTAATTTATTATTTTTACATATTATTTATTTATATTTGATAAATTACATTTTATAAATTTTTATTACACTATAAATATCATAAATGATAAATTACACACAGATTCACGTTTTTAATATTATAATATAGGAGTTCTTGAGTTTTAATAAATTATCAAATTAGTTTTTATTTATTTTTTTATTATCAATTTTTTAAAAATTACCATTTTACCCCTCCCCTTTCTTTCCTCTCGGCGTGTGCGATTTACTGGCGCACGACTCCCATACATTAAGGCCATGATTAAATATAGTTTTGAGAAATTAATAATAACTTTTTAAAAATTTTAATTTAGATGTCAATATATATATATATTCTTTTAATCTTTAAATTTTTTAAAAATAAATTTAAAATATTAATATAAATATTATTAATTTAAAATTTTCAGAATAAAAAATATAAAAAATGAGAAAAATTAAATTTTAAATTTTTAATAATATTTATAGAATGATGAGCATAAAAGAATATTATTTAAAATGTATAAATTAATCAGCGAATCAAAAATAGGATCAAATTTGACGATGCTTTATTTTTTTAAAGAAAAGGCCAACATAAATCATAGTTAAAGACAACCGAATCTACATTAATCTAAAGCTGATTTTATTTACACAGAAAATCTTAATCCACCATCGGGTCTGTTTGTTTCTATAAATAAAATTATTTTTTTATTAAAAATTATAAATAATGTAAAATAAAATTAATTATTATATTAAAATATATGAGGAATGTGATACAAAATTAGTTATTATGTTGAGATATATGAAAAATATGATATAAATTAATTATTATTTTAATAATATATATAGGATGTAAAATAAAATTAATTTTTAATATTAAATTTTATATATAATGTGATATACCTGTTTAAAATTAAATTTGATTAATTTTTAACTTATAAACATATAGGGCCCAAGTGTTATTAACCCCCACTCTTTCTCAGATGGGTGTGATTGAGAAAAGAAAATAATTATCATGAGAATGAAGTGTCCTTAAAAATAATTCTGTCATGATGGAGACACTTATATGCAATGGGGCCAAGAAAATCATACATCAATGATCCCTCAAAATAATTAAACCAGAAAAGTAGGCCTAAATTTGGGTTTGTTTGTTTGTAAGGTTAAATTTAAGAAAGTCAAAATTAAATTTGGATAGAGATATTTTTTTATTGAAAATTGTGAATGATGTGAAAAAAAATTAGTTATTATGTTGGGATATGTGAGAGATGTGATATAAGTTAGTTATTATTTTAGTAATATATGTAGAATGTGAAATAAATTTAATTTTTAATATTAAATTTTATGTGTGATGTGATATGACTGGTTAAAATTAAACTAGGTTAATTTTAAACTCTTAGACAAATGGGGTCAAATGGGTGTGTTTGTTTGTAAGGTTAAATTTAATAAAGTTAAAATTAAACTTGAATAGAGATATTTTTCATTGAAAATTATGAATGATGTGAAATAAAGTTAATTATTATATTGAGATATGTGAGAGATGTGATATAAAGTGAGTTATTATGTTGGGATTTGTGAGGGATATGATATAAGTTAATTATTATTTTAATAATGTGTGTAGGGTGTGAAATAAAGTTAATTTTTAATATTAAATTTTATGTGTGATGTGATATGCCTGGTAAAAATTAAATCAGGTTAATTTTTAACTTAAAAACAAATGTGGCCTTAATGTTGAATGCTAACCTATACTGAGAAAATATATAAATAAAATAAGTATTATAAAAATGAGAATGTCAATGTGAATATATTGATATACGCAAAAGAATAATGAGAAATGAGTATATTCATGAAAAAGTTGATGTTGCATTAATTAAAAAAAGTCAACTTAGTTGGTTTCGACATATAAATTGTAGCTCGATTAAAGCTCTAGTTAAAAAAACTTGAGTTATTGGATTTTGCCTATCTCTTAAGTTATAAAAGTATAATTTTTTTGTCCTGATTAAAATAAAATTATTATTTTTTTATTATCATATTATAAAATTATTTTTTAATAATTAATTTTTTGGATTTTTAAAATATATAGTGTGAAAATTTGATATTTATATTTTTAGTTTTAAATTTTTAGAGTAAAAAATATAAGAGATGTGAAAAATTAAATTATATATATTTTTTATTTTTTTTAAAAGGTTAGAATAGAGGAGTTCCTTTAAAATATGTAAACTATTAAATTTAGTAAAAAAATAATCAAATTTCTTATTTTCTAATCGAAAATGCTCGTGAAAAATGTAAATTTTTTTTAAAATTAAAAAATGCAAGATTTTAAAAGAAGGACAAAATTGTACACTTTTACAATCTAAGAGATTAAAGTTTAGATTATACAGAAAATTATGATTAATTTGTAATGCCCTCTCGATCTCAGAACTCAAATACAATTTATCCTAAAAATAATTAAAAAAAAAACAGATATATCAAAGAATCAATTATGAAATGTATTTATCAAAATATTTAGATCTGTCGTTTAAAAACTTTAGTTAATCAAACTAAATCGATTATTAATTACGTATATGTACCATCTAAATTTTTAATATTACATATTAATCATAAAAATTATATAAAATTATAATTTTTATTACAATTTTATCATAATTTTGTGATATAAGTTATAATTTTTATAATTAATATATAATATTAAAAATTTAAGTATCAAATATAAAAATAATTAAATTTTAGTGACAAATATGTAAAAAATATAATTATTTTTATTTAATTAATTATAGACGCAAAAGAGGTGTCCTCCTAGTATATTGGGGAAGTAGCTTATCATAGTAATAAAGGTTACAACAACACTATTATTAAAATTTTCTTATGAAATTTAAGAAAATGTTGTATTGGGATAAAATAAAAAAAACTTCATTTGATATGTACAATTATAAAAAGGAAAATCAGATGTATTTACATTATAATTCAATTGTTAAATTAATTATTTAATAACTTTAATGAATTTATTTTAAGGAATAAATATTTTTGATATTTTAGTTAAACAATCACGTTTTGAGATTGCAATTTTCTCACCGCACTTCACCACCTCATTTAAAAATTACGAAGGCATGATTTGAATTTTATTGATGCAAAAAATATGTCGCAACAGAAAAAATGAGACAACAATTTTTACGTAGAAATTCGAATATTTGAGAGAAAAATCATGACTTCGTCTAAGCGATTTGAATCCACTAATCAAATCTCTTCCCTTACAAAGCTTGAGGGCCTCTAAAGAGAGATCAGATGAGTACAAGAGAGAGATAAAGGAAGAGAGAGAGAGCCCGGGGCCCCCAGAGAGACCTCCTATCCTTTTTTTATAGTCTGGAGAGGAGGGGACATAATAGGTACAGTCTGTCACATTTGATACCTATTCCAGCAAAGAACGATTAGAGAGTGGACCCCCATGCTTGTCTTAATTGCTAAATTGATATGATAGTACGGAAGATACGATTTGGTGATATCTTTTTGAGCTGCTGTTTGATTTGGGCAATTGTTCGACTTGGGCAGCTGCTCGATTAGGGTGGCTGTTCGTCGAGAGATGTTAGAGAAAGTTCTAACAAATTTAGAATTCTTTAATACTCACGTAAGTTTTTTTCATTAAATTAAAAAAACACGATATTAATTTAACAATTTTAAGGAACACTTTCACTTTTGGTCATTAATTTGTCGATTTCAGGTTTGATTTTTGTTTTTGTGCAATAGATTAATTATTTTTGTGCGTGCCGCACTGCTCAGCTCATCATTATTATCAAAGTTTTAACACTCGATTTTAATTTTAGTTTTAATGACATGATGGAAGTATTAATTTTTGTAGTTTAGGCCATGTAATTTTTTCATAAATTATTTAAATTTTATAAATTAAAAATTAAATTTAAATATAATAATTATTAAATATTATTTTTAGAGGGAATGAGGCGGTTTTCAATAATTTTGACTGAAATTTGACCTTAATTTACTAGAATTTTTTGAATTAGTTTTCACTGAAATTATTCTAAAAATAATAAAACTCAATCATTTGAGTTTGAAAACCTCGATTATTATTGCTACTATCATTTAGCTTGTTAAAATTGTTTTAATTTTGAGTCAATTGTTAATTTGAGTTTAATTATAAATTATATTTTTTTATAAAAATATTTGTAATATCTATTAAATATATCAAAATATAATATTATAATTCCTTTTAAAATTATATATATTTTTAATATTATTTTTTTAAATATTATAACTTATCTATGTATAAACTTTTTTTAATTATATTAAAAAATGCTAAATATATATGCTTATAATTATATTGAGTCAATTTTAAGTTAAGTTAATTTTTTTAAAGGGAAAGAATTCAAAATTTGAATGAGTTTCGTATAAAATTATCACTTTAGGCCCTGTTTGCTTGACCGTTGAAAATTAACCTGATTTAATTTTAATCAGGCATATCACATCACATATAAAATTTAATATTAAAAATTAATTTTATTTCACATCTTACACATTATTAAAATAATAAGTAATTTATATCACATCCCTCACATATCCCAACATAATAATTAACTTTATTTCACATCATTCACAATTTTTAATAAAAAAATATTTTTATTTGAGTTTAATTTTAACTTTATTAAATTTAATCTTAAAAACAAACAGGCCCTAATTGAAAATTAAAATAAAATTTATTATTTAATATTAGAGAAGGCAGTAATTGTTCCGGGAAAGAGAATGCCAATTGCTGCACCTAAATTTTTACACATCAATATTTTATTGTTTTTTAAAATTATTGGCGCGCATGTGGAATTGTGGGATCATGTGCACATGGGTCCGGATGGAGGAAACGTATTCATCGACACCTGTCTGCCACGTGTCCAGCAATAAAGCAAGATCCATTCTAGCCTGCAACCAGTGCGCAGCACCTCACTCCCCAGTCCCCACTCTGCAAGAAACAGAGAGGGAGAGAGGGAGAGAGGGAGAGAGAGAGAGAGAGAGAGAGAGAGAATGAGGGTAGCTGTTGCTACCGGCGGAGGATTCTCCCGTCCGGCGCCGTGGAAAGCCACAGCAGAGGCTGGAGAGGAGGAAGGTCAGCCGCCTGCGCCGGCGCCGGCGCCGACGATTGTTGGGAGGAAGAAGGGGGCGGCGGTGGGGGTGCGGGCGTGGCTGGCGGTGAACGCGGCGGGAGAGGCGCGCGTGGTGGAGGCCGGTAAACACGCGATCATGCGGCGGACGGGGTTGCCGGCACGCGATCTCCGCATCCTGGACCCGCAGCTCTCGTACCCCTCCACCGTCCTCGGCCGCGAGCGAGCCATCGTCATCAACCTAGAGCAGATCAAGGCCGTCATCACCGCTCACGAGGTTCTCGTCCTCAATTTCCATGATCCAGCCGTCACGCCCTTTCTCAACCAGCTCCAGCGCCGCCTCCACCTCCACTCTCGCCACCTCCACCAAAGCCCCCAGGTTCTGCTTCTATCCTCCTCAGAATTAGGTTAATGCAGATAGAATTCCAACATTCAGTACTAGCTAATTAATTATCTCAAGCTGAAGCTGCCATAGAATGCGATGCCTAAAATTTCTGAATCGCCATCAAACTGTGGTTGACATGGTGATCAGTTAGCTCATTTTCTAAATTGTTTTTGCGATGAAGATTGAAGAACCGGGAGATGGAAGTGATGCTTATGAACTAGAAGAGCTGAGATCAATGAGTAAGAGCCCTCCTGAGAGTAACGGGAAGTTGGATAACGGCGGGGAAGTCGAGGAAGAAACGGATGTGAACAAGAACGGAAAAGGGCTCGACACCGCAGAACTTGCGAACTCAAGTGGCTTTAAAGTTCTTCCTTTTGAGTTCATTGCATTAGAAGCATGCTTAGAAGCGGCTTGCAGTTGCTTGGAAGAAGAAGTAAGAGAACGTGCTGCTGGAATCTTTTTTCTAATAATGTTTTTTGTCTTGTGAAGCGTACCTTCTTTTTTAATAGATGCAGATCTGATTGTGGGTCTTGTATCAGTTTTAATTATTAGTGTCATGTGAGTGGGGAAACCAAGAAATGCGTTTTACTAGTTTTCCACATAAATTGCAATTCTAGATTTAGAGGAGAACGTGGTAGTGGCTTGTTTTGTTTGGATCAGCTAGTTATGAGGCATGTGGAGCCTAGATCTTCTGGCATCATCAGTATTAAATAGGCTTATATCATTGGGTGCATGATTATGTGCAATAAAAGAAATTATCAGAAAGGATCGAACCTAGTAAAAAATAGGACATCTATTAGCTTTGATTGGTTTGCTGATGTGATGACTCAGGATCAAAGAGAGCCGGAAATGATCACCGGAGTGATATTCATATGATTAGATTGACATCACCTGGACAAGAAGTGGCTCTTGGCAGACTTCCAGGTGAACAAACACAGGAATGAATCGTCCATCATCAGAAAGAAATGAGAGTTCTTAAGCTATATAAGTAAATAACATGATCTTAAATAGTATAAGTGCCTTTTTTGGCTAAGATGTAAAGGTAGTGATGAAAAATCTCGTAGTTAAGTGTACTTTGGAAAGTACTCAAGTTACGCAGTTCTTTAAAGCCAAAGTAGGCGATATCTCTGTATTTAGATTACGGAATATTACGGTCGAATTCATTTTGTTAACACTTGGATTCAGCGTTGAATCTCAGCCATACACGTGGCATCTAAAGGCTTTCACTCTTTACCATTATGCACAATATTTTATTCATCAGTTACGATGTTTTGTTAGTCATATTTTGCTTTTGCAGATCTCTGACCTCGGCCACAAGATTTGATCATTCCTAGCATCCTGTGACATCGGCCATGATGTTTTGCTATCCACTTTTCTTCAGTAACATCGGCCACATTGTTTAGCCATCCACTTCTCCCAGTAATAATGCCCACGAGCATTGTCCATCCATAGCTGTCGCGGCCTCACAGTCTGATGGAGATTGCCGCGTCAGCCTGATTTTCACTAAGTGCAGATTCCTACTAGTCATACAGACCGAGGACCCTCGTGCCCTTGCCACTATTGACAGTCTTCCTGGAGCCGGCAATGGTGGGTCGACAGTATGGAACCGACGGATTATGATATTTCAGCCTGAAAACCTACTAAACTCTACTACAGCTCACCTATAAATACCTCTGGGTGGAGCTCCAGGGGTGAGGACAGAGAGAGAGAAAGAAAGAGAAGAATAAATAGAGAGATCAAGGAACCATCGACGGACGACCAGACTCACGCTTATCGAAGACTGACTAAGATTATACACTTTTCTTATTCTTTTTTCTTGTATTAGTCCTCTGACCAAACATTTCTCAGTATTAGTGAAACCCTTTTTCTCTGACTCTCCGGTGAATGTAGGGGAAGCTATCCCTGAACCACCTTATATTCTTGTATACTTTTCTGGATGATTCTTGGCTCCTCCTCTGAGCTAGCGTTCTGGGCTAGCAACATTGTGTGCCGCTATTTCTCAGCACTCCCATCTCTTTCCGTCAACACATTCAAAATCTATTAGATTGCTCATTGGTGAAGTGACTCACTAGGTAGTGGTTGCGGGTGGTGATTGAACAAACAGATCGAAGAGTGTTCATATCATTTCATTGCCAAAGGACCATCAAACAGTGCAATCAAGTCATCCAATGCGGTGATAACTACACACCTAAACCATTAAGGCTTGAATTTGTTATGCTAATTTTATATGCACCAAAATTGTTTATATTTTGGAGATATCTGCCATGAAATACTATTCCAAGGTATGAGAGTGTGAGAGTATCATCTTTTGTAATCTTGATAGAAGCTCCTGAAAAATGATAGAGTTTTTAACATAATTCAAGGTGTTGTTATTCTTGATTATTTTTCATCAGTGTTCCTCGTATCGCTATCATTTTTTATCTCGATTTACATTTTTATGTTGGGTTGTGTGGAATTTATCTTGAGAAAGCACTGTCGCCAAAGCTATGGGATTCCTATCTACCAGTATAAGAACAAGGTTTCCTTTTCACGTAGTTGATAGAAGTAATTAAACAAGTGATAGATGATGCAAATATGAAAATTTGTGTTCCTGGGACAAGAACTCTGGGTTCTAAAACATGTAAATAGAAGATGCATTATACCCGAATAAGTCAAATCAATCTTTGATTCTCTGCTAGGGGAGAATCCATAATTAATAAAACAAGAAGAATAAGATCTTTTAAATCGATATGCACTAGATTTGATTAGGCTTATAGAAGAATGTGGCTTTTACCAATTTTGCAATGAATCTTCTAATTTGGTTCATTTGTTTTCTAAGTTACGAACATTTAGGCCATTTTAACTGAAAATTTTCAATTTTCTATCAGTGGATTGGTTGAACACCTTTGTTTAAACTTTGTTTTTAACCTTTTTACACATATTGACTATAATAATAGATTTGTTCCACCCTTTTCTCAATCACCTGTAATGGTTTGTTGGAAAATGGTTAAATTTTGTAAAAGTTAGAGTTTTTGAATGATAAGTTAATGGAAAACTGTAATGTTTTCCTTTAGAAGGACCTAAATGCTATTGACCGTTAATTGGTGGGACTAAGTTATAATTTTTAAAGACTAACGGATGAAAATTAAAATGGTGAGACCAAGTTAAAAAAGGCTCTGAACTTTCACAATAACTTAAAACTATGGAATTGATATTGTAACCGTAGATATCAGCAAACGTTCGTGGAACCAAAAAAAATTCTATTTCTTTTTCTAAAATTCTTTATTCTCTATTATTTAATTTGTTAGAGTTTGATGACTCGAATTCTATTTGGTCTAGCTCGAAGGGCTCACAGTGCAACTTGTTTTAGGGGCATGAACCTGTTCTATTTGGTGCAGTCTTGGACCTAGAGTTTATTATACTATATATAATATTTCATATATTAGGGTGAAATTACTATTAAAAACTTGTAGTCGTCGAAAGCAATCTTCTTTCTGTACTCTTCCTTTGTTAGGGAAGAACTATAATATAGGGAAGAACTATAATTAATCGTGCTCCCTCAACTTCTATCGCGAAGAAGACTCTTGAAAACGAATGGTCTGGTACTCTTGTTAATTATTCTGATTTGAGGATATTTGGATGTCTAACTTATGCCCGTATCGATAATGAAAAATTGGAACTTAGATATAAAACGTGTATCTTTCTTGGTTATAAACTTAGTATGGGATACAAAATATGGTGTCCAGAAGTTAATGAAGTTTAGGAGCGGCAAAATGGGTTGGTGAGTTTGGTTTAGGTCAAGCCTGAATTCGATCCGACCCAAATAGCCTCAACTCGTACCCGACCTAATTAATAGATGGGTTAGGTTGGTGAGTCGACCCAACCTATTTATAGAATAATTTTTGATAAACGCCAAACTGAACCCAACTCGACTAGACCTGACTATGCCCCACCCAAATTTTGACCCATTTAATAAATGGGTCAAAATTTATGACCCATACCCTAAATTTTTAGGTCAGATTCCGGTCGGGTTCACGGGTAGGGTTGTATATTGCCTCCCCTTATAGTTAATAGAAATATTATTTTTGATGAAAGTGCTATGCTTCATGATATGCCTTGTACAGGTACTGGTAATACAAATCAATAGAAATCGAATACTCAGGTGGAGATTGAGATCTACACTATAGTCTTTATCTTAGTCTACTTCAAAAATGGTAGATGATGTTGTTGTCTCAGTATAAGTGTTGCCACTATAGTTTTCTATTGCCAAATACAAGCCCAGAAGGGATATTGAACCTCCACAAGGTATGCTAAGGCTAATTTGGTTGCTTATGCGCTGAATATGGCACAAGATATTGACTCCAGTGAAGGACCTTATGCTTATTCAGAGGCTGTTGGTTATGACAATTCCGATAGGTGGATGATTGCTATGCAGGAGGAGATAAAATCTTAATAAAATTGACACATGAGACTTAGTTAGATTGCCAAAGAATAAGAAAACTATTCATTGTAAATGAGCGTTCAAAAAGAAAGAAGGCATCCCAGGAGTTGAAGAAGCCAAGTATAAGGCGTGACTGGCAGTAAAAGTTTATAGATAGGTTCCTGGTGTAGACTTCACATATGTGCTTTCTGCCGTAGTAAAGCATAGTTTCATTTAAGCTTTCCTTAGTATTGTAGCTATGCATGATCTGATGCTTGAACAATGGATGTGAAGTAAACATTCTTATATGGAAAATTTGAGAACATCTGTATGCAATTTCAAGAAAATAAGAACCATGTGCTTGTTGAAAAAGTTTCTGTATGGCTTGAATAGGTGGTTGTGCCGTTAGCTGGAAGGTGACCTTGCAGGATACGATTGCTTTGTCTACTGCTTAGGCTGAGTACATGGCAATTTCTGGGCTTGTAAAGAAGCCATTTTGGTTGAATGGACTGCTTAGTGAACTAAGATTTATAGATCTCCACAATCTACTATGATAATTAAAGTTCTATCTTCTCACTAAGTATCATATGTTTTATGAAAGGGCAAAGCACATTGATGTGAGATATCATTTTGTAAGGGATATTATTGATCGTGGTGATGTTGTGAGCAAAGTTAGTACCCTTGATAATCTTGCTAATATGTTGACCAAGAAACTTCCTATTGCCAAGTTCAAACACTATATGAGCCTGGTGGGCGCTTTTTATTGAGCTATGCCAGTATAGGCTTCGATGGAAGAAGTGGAAAGTTAGTATTATTGAAGATTGAAATTTATTTTTTCTTCACATTGAAATTAGTGTCAAGATAGAGATTGTTAGAGTTTAGTAGCTCAAATTCTATTTGGTCTGGCCCAAAGATCTTGTAGTCCAACATTTTTTGGTGAATTGGATTTTCGGGTCACATGTATCTTATTGGCCCCATCTTGTAGCCCACCACTGATCCCATTGGGGGTGCGAGGTTGAGGCCCACCACTGATCCCGTTGGGGGGTTTTGGAGTGAAGCCTACCACTGATCCCAATCTTTGGTTTAGCGTTTATTATATTATATATATAGTGTTTTGTATAAAGGAGTCGTTACTTATGTTCAGACACAAGTAGGTTTTACTAAGGATTTTTTTTATTACAGTTGAATTACACTAAGACTCAGCTTCAAGTCTGTATCTTTTTGCTTTGACTATAGAAGTTTTGACTGAACATATCTAAGATGAGGTGCCTTGGTAATGCGAGACAGATGAATGGCGTTGCAGTTTAAAGATCAGTAATTTTATGAAGCAGATTATTCACAACTAATGCCAAAATATCAGAATAATTTTGAAATTAATTAAACTCGCAAAACTGATTCCTTTCAAAATTTTAAATAAATTAGATCGAAGGTAATTGAAAAATTACCAATTCAAATTAAGGTGCAATCCGGTTTTCAACAAATCAGAAATGAGACACAAGATTAGGGATCTCATAATATTTAACCAATAGTAATTGAAAATCACTCAATAATGAAAGGTTGCACAGGCGGAACAAGTTCGAGCAAATCACAAGCGAGTAGAAAAAATTCAGATTATTCGATTTTACCAGATTAAAGGTTTTGTTTGAAGTTTGTACCTGAACCAGAGAATTTAGGGACCACAATGTAATTTTACCAATAATAGGGTCGTTTCCGTCGGGCGCACGGACAAGGTCGCAGGGGCGCGCGGGCGGGTACGCAGACAGGCGCGCGGGCGGGCGCACCGGCTGGCGCTGGTGAGCGAGCGTACGGGCGGCGCCGGCGGGCGCGCAGGCGGGCACTGGGCGGCTGCGACTTAGAGCGCGCTGGCACGGGGCTCGCTTGGGCTCAAAGCTTAGGCTTGTACCGAGGCGAGGCACGGGGCGTGCGTTGGTGCGGCCGTCGAGCGCACTAGGGCGTAGGCGCGTCGGAAGATTCTGGCGAAACTGCACGGCGCGGTCGAGCGCGAGTGAGCGAAGTCGAAACACGGTGAAGGCTTAGAGGTGCAAGGCGAATAGAATCGAACCCGGAAGTGAAGAGCTGGAGCGGGTGGAGTTTAGGGATTCTCACCCAAGGCCCAAGCCCTTCCCTATCCAGGATATCGATTCATTCCAGAATTAGATAATCCCAAGGGAAAACATAAATCAGATTTATTCAGCATTAGAAAATAAGAGTAACATGAAGGTGTTTATATAGACCTCCATACAAACTGACTCAATAAAGAAAAAATACATAATGTAATAAATTTCTCACGAGAAAGTACCAGATAACATGCCTAAAATAACAATCACAAAAATAGAAACAACTAATATAAAATAAATACGAGAAATAAAATCATCCTAAAATGGAATCTCCAATCAATCAAAATGAATGGGAGGTTTTCAATCCACCAAGTTAGCGATCTGCAACATCCATCTTTCCAAATCTGTCCTAGTAGTCAATCGATCCAGATCGAAACATCTTGACTAGATCTCGGTCGTCAACGGTAAATCGGGAATGAATCGACGGTCGATCGTGGTGTCCCCACCACTTGGTGTATGCTTTTCACAGATGATATTATCCTTATTGATAAAACTAAAGAGTGAGCCAATGCGAAACTCGAGTTCTGGAGAAGTACTTTAGAATCTAAAGTTTTACATATAGAGTGTATATTTAGTTAAGAAAGAAATACTTATATTAGTGATGCGACAATTGGTAATCAAATTGTCAAGAAGAGTGAGCGCTTTAGATACCTTAGATCAATCATACAAAATGACAGTGAAATAAATAAGAATGTTATTAGTAGGATCCAAGCAGGATGGATAAAATGGAAAAATGCTTTTAGTGTGTTGTATGATAGAAAAAATCTATCCAAACTTAAAGTTAAATTTTATAAAACTGTAGTACAACTATCAGTGATATATGGTGTTGAATACTAGCCTGCAAAAAGAAAACATATAAATAAAATAAGTATTACAGAAATGAGAATGCTAAGGTGGATTTGTGGATATATACGAAAGGATAGAATGAGAAATGAGTATATCTGTGAGAAAATTGGTGTTGCACCAATTGAGGATAAACGTAGAAAAAGTCAGCTTAGATGGTTTGGACATATAAATCGTAGGCAGATTGAAGCTCCAGTTAGAAAAATAGAGTCATTGAATTTTGCCTAGTGCTGACATACAAAGAGGAAGAGAGAGACCAAAGAAGACATGACAAGAAACTATAATGAGTGATTTTATTCACTTAAACCTAGATAAGAATTTGTTAATTGATAGAGTATAATGAAAACAAAGAATTCATGTAGCCGACCCCACCTAGTGAGATTAAGGCTTGGTGGTGGTGGTGGTTGTTGTATATAGTGCTTTGTATGTTATGGAGGAATTATTATTAAAAACTTGTGGCCACCAAAAACAATCACATATTTATACTCAGCCTTTGATATAGTGATCGTTGCCCATGTTTTTCTATCAATGGAGTTTTTTACATAAATCTGTGTATTCTTGTTCTTTATATTTCTTGTTATTTATTATTTTTGTGTATCATGGTCCTAACTCATCTTTCATTAAGGATAAATTTTGCATGTTGGGATGTGGGTAAGGGTCTAGCTTTGTTTGTTGATTAAATATGGTTGTTATCAATTATTATAGAACGATTTAAAACTGTAAACATTAAATTGTAATTTTGGTTTAGTTCTCTGATAATCAGTTCTGAAGATTTCCATTAGTATGAGCTTATTTGCTTTCACCATTTTAGTTCTTTGAATCATGAATATGTTTGCATTGTAGTACAAGGATTGAAAAAGAGAAAGACTGAACTGTGTTTTCATGCTTTGCTACTGAGTTGTTGCACTGCAAAAGATTTGTTTCTTCTTATTTATTTTTTTTTATATATATGGAGCACAATTACAGCACCATTTATATTGAACAAAAATAGTTTTCTATTTGGCTCCAAGGCAACTTCTCTAGAGAATGAAGCGCATCCAGCCCTGGATACACTAACCTCAAAGATAAGTGCGCTCAATTTGGAACATGTGCGTCAGATCAAAAGTCGTTTGGTTGCCATTACTGGGCGCGTTCAAAAGGTCATCTCCTCTGTGTTTGCTCCCTAGTCTTGTTTTCTTCCTTTGAAGTAACTTCGTGTGTTATATGTTTTTCTTTATGTTGCAAGCAGCAAAATACTATCAAACATGTTACATGATATGCTGCACTGTAACATTGAGATCAATTGGTCTTAGCTTTCGTTTCATATCTAACTTAAACATTACCACCTTTGGTTTGTTTTTCCCTTCCTCTATGTATGGTTTATATGAGCATTTCTTTGCATTGTAGGTAAGAGATGAACTCGAACAGTTACTGGATGATGATGAGGACATGGCTGAGATGTATCTTACCGACAAACTGTCGCAGCAACAGCAATCTAATGGCTCTACTCAATCTTCTCCTGTTAAAGAAATTAGCAGTATTAACGAGGAAAGGTATCATATAGTGGAATGAGTCACCATGTTCTAAAATTGGGCTTGAAGTACCTGAGATTTTACATAAATAACTTCCCGGCTTTTCAGATTATACTGGGTTTTTGAATTTGCTCAGTATTCTGAATCGCATCAATTGGATCGTTTTTGTCAATTTACAGGTTTTCTAAGTTTTCTAATTTAGATGTCAGCACCTTTCTTAAAAAAAAAAAAAAAGTTAGGATGACAGCATTGTTTGTTTTCTTTTGATCATCAGAATCCTAGTAGAAAGTTCCTCAGGAGAAACTGACATCCAAAATTGCTTCGATAACAATAACTTGATTTCTGAGGCTGGTATGATCCTGGGTGATGGGCATGGAAGTCAAACTTTCAGTACACGAAGTAGCAACAAACATCTCGATGTCGAAGAGCTAGAGATGCTCTTAGAAGCTTATTTCGTACAGATTGACAGTACATTAAACAAGCTATCCACCGTAAGTTGAACCACTGAATCCTTACAGAATAGAGAAATATGCATTCTTACATCATGTTGTTTTTTGTACTTTTGACTCTTCATTTTCTCATTTTTTTTCACTTATTAGACACAATTATTAATTACATGTGAGGTCGGAGTTGCATGCCTACTACAACACAATAAATGCAGAAATATACATGTAAATCGGAAAAGCAAATGCAAGCGAAAAAAACCAAATGCAAACAAGAATATCAAGTTTACGTGGAAAACTCCAGTTCCTAAGGAATTCCGCAGTCACATCTTGAGAAATTTCACTATTTTTCATGATACCTCTAGAAATGAATTACTAGAGATTACACTACAACGTTTTCAAGCCCTATAATAACCTCTCGGATTAGGGATCATCCAATCAAATTTATCTTGTTAAGAAATGTATTTATAAATAAATCTCCAAAACAAACAAATTCTAGAAAATAATAGGTTTATCAATCGATGTTGTAAGAAGTTCGAAATTTAATTTTTTTGTCATTGTGTTATTATTGATGCGTAATAGTGATCTAATCGTGATGAACGTTGTAGCTGAGGGAGTACGTCGATGACACAGAGGATTATATAAACATAATGCTTGACGACAAGCAGAATCATCTGTTGCAGATGGGCGTGATCCTCACGACCGCCACTTTGATTGTGAGTGCTTTTGTAGTTCTCGTCGGCATTTTCGGCATGAACATCAATACAGAGCTGTTCGACGAGAACAAAGCCGGCATGCCGGAGTTTTTGTTGACGGTGGGTGGCGGAGCTACTGGCAGCTTGCTGCTCTACGTGGTTGCCATCGCATGGTGCAAGCACAGAAGGTTGGTTGAGTGATACTATGCCTTATATTTTTTTTTTTATGTTCATATATGTTTTAATGATGCATGAGCTGCTTGTTGTTTATTGTAAGATTAATGCTTCTTCAGTTTGTGATAGATATGAACTTTGCTTGTGTAAGATTTTATTTTATGTTTTATCAAAATTTATAGGAGAAAATTACATGTCACTCATAAAAAGAGAGTTTTTTTTTTTGCTTATTTAACTTTCAAAATTAAAATTTATATGTATTATTTCATGCTTTGAATATATAATTTAATTTAGTCAGCAATTTGCCCTAAAAGATTTCTACGCACGCATTTCCGATTTCAATTCTCCGCCTTCACTGCTCCTTCTTCGACGGCGCCGACTCCGCCACCAGCGGACTCGCCTCAAACCCTTGCCACCGGCCACTTCCGCAGCCGCAATCCTCCTCCTCCTCTACAACGTTCTTTTTCAGCACGTAGAAGTTCAGAAAAATCATCAGCAGCAAGCCGTTGAGCACCGAATTGAACAGCCAAGCCCCAATTCCGCTACAACCCCCTTTACGGAAATGCAGGAGAAGAACGCCCAAATGGCAGATTAAATTGCAACTCAGAACGGCGATCTGGCAGCCGAGTACGACGACGAAGCCGGCTCCGTCCGCCGCCGGCAGGCCGACACCGACCCAGAACCTGTAGCCGAAGACGACGACGTGAGCTAGCGTGGCGCAGAGGATGGCGAGCACCTGGAAGCTCTGAGAGAATTCGAGCCAGAGGAAGGACATAGAGATGAGGGCTGTGTGGGCAAAGAGACGGGAGAAGGCGTTGGGTCGGCGGCGGAGGATGGAGAAGAAGCTCCGGAGGAGATGGAGGAAGCGGGAGAGGTAGAAGGCGTAGGACCAGAAGAAGACGCGGCCGGAGGGGCGGGTGCCGATTGGGAAGCAGAGGAGCCAGTGGAGAGGAGTTGGGGTTTGGGTCCTGCGCCAGAACCAGCGGGTGTCGCGGATCTCGGCGACAGAGGAGAGGAGGATGCCGAGGAAGATGGTGGCCGAGGCGAGCGCCATGGCAAGGGAGTGGAGCGCCGGGATGGGGCCGAGGGGGACGGGGCGCCGGCGGCGGCAGAGATGAAGGAGGAGGTGGAGGAGGAGGGCAGCGGCGTGGGAGAGGGCGATCGAGGAGATGAGGAAGAACCAGGTGGATCCCCAGGAGAGCTGGGGGCTCCACCGGAATCCGATGATCGCCGGATGCTCTGCCAGCCAATAGGTTATCCCTTTGCCGCCGCTCATATCTCTTTCCCAATCTCAGTTTCCGGATGAATGATTACTCTGTTTTGGTCTTCGTTTACGGGAGTGGATTTGGTTGAAAGGAGAGGAGGCGTGGGAGAAAGGGGGATCGGGTATTACGAAGGAAAGAGAAGGCGACGACGACTTTGGTCGTCGTAGCGGCTGTGGTGGCAGCGGCGGCGACTTGGTCGTCGGTCTTCTTCTTCCTTCGGGCAAGGCTGTTGGAAACAGGACGCGGAGGTTTGGGAGAGGGAGAAAAGGGTGTGGAATGGGTGGCCGACGGAAGAGAGGGAGTAAATATTGGAGGAATGGAGGTTGTACGCGTGGAGGGTGGATTACGTTACCGTCCACCGGAGGTGAGAGTACACCATGAAATCATCGCAGTCAATTTTATATTTTTTTTTTATTTATAAAAATTTTGGTGAGAAAAGTATATCAACGTTTCCAGAATTGTGGGAAATAATCAAATAAAATAAGATGTGGTCTGAAATTGTGTGCAGGCTTCTGCCTTCAATTATACGATCCTCCGCTATTTTAATTTATATATATTTTCATGTTTAAATTTAAAATAAATAGTACTTGAGTCATGCTTATCAGCTCTTATATTTATATAAGTTCTCTAAATTTTAAATTAAAATAAATTAATCTACTAATTTAAATAAAAATTTAGATGATTTTTTTACCAAAATTACTTTTATAAAAAAGAAATTTATAAAAACAGCTATATTTTACAGAAATATTTGTAAAGAGTCTTTGAATAAAATATTTCAGTAATTTTTGTTGTTAAAAAAGAATCTATATACATTTTTACGTACGCTGGTAGATAAATCTACCTAATTAAAATATTAAAAAAATTTATATGTATATAAAAAAATAAAATAATAATAATTATATATTTTGGTTGTGGATATCATTTGTCAAGACATAATATCTAATTTTTTAAATATTTTAACATTTAAATTTGACTTTGCTACCACGAACTTCAGATTGTAAAATTAATATTTCAAATTAAGTTACCAACGTTCTTACTTTTTCAAGTTAGGTTAGCGGTGGATTTGTATTGATTTCGAATAAAATTAAAATTTTTTATTTAGAATCGAATTCGATTAGAATCTACTAAATTGTTTTTGATTTTGAGTTAAATAGAGCCTACTTACAAGTTATATTTTTGTATAAAAATATTTATTATTCATATTAACTATATTATATATTCACTTTTACGTTTTATGCATACTTTTAATATCATCTTTTTTATGTAAAATATTATATTATATTTATATATAGAAATATCTCAATTATACTTTAAAATTTTTTAGATATATATATATATATATGTATATACATGTATTGAGTCGATTATGAGTCGAAGCGATTTCATTTCAAGCAAGCTAACTTCGAACTGGGAGAAAATAGAGTCGATTTTAAATTGAGCAAAGTTTAACCGAATCTCGAGTGAGTTTCGATCTTCACGTAAAATTGCACCACTAAGTTATGTCTCTCTAGTAGGATTTTGTAGTTGCATTAAGTCCAATGATTAATTCCCTCATTTTTATTGTTAAAAAATATATAATTTAACATGACATGTTGAAGACTTTTTTTTATGACAAAAATAATTCTACCACTATATCAACTTAAACATAAAAATATTATATACACATATATATTAATTTTCATTATACGTATATACATACATATAATGTTGGAAAATCGACTCAAAATTAACTTCTAGCGAAAAATTTTATTGCTCAAAATTTGATGTAAAAGTTTCGAGTAAATTTAAATATCGATTGTTGAGCGGGTTTTTAATATGTTTCAAATTTTAGATTTTTGTAACATTTCAATAATTGAAACATAGTATTAAAATCACATTTTAAAATATATAATCATTGAATTAATGCTTTTCACGTTAAATATTGAATCTTTTTATGTACTTTCTGTCCACACAAATTGCTTCGTTGAAAAATATCTGATGGAGATAAGGGAAAGGGTATTTTAGTCAAACTACAATGGCCTCAGTATTCCAAATGTGACCCGTGAATATTATTATTACAAAATTTAATTTTCAGCATCATATTTTTATTAACAACCAGTTTTTTATAAATGTCATAAAAAAGAAATAAAAATTAATCATCTAAAGTGGTTCATATTTTCTAGCGCTAATTACTTCGAGGTCCTTATGCTATTTCCAAATACTTCTGAAATTTTAAATTTTAAATTTTACTAATTTTAATTAAATATAAAAATAATAAATTATTGAAAGTCATATATTTTAATAGAAATTTGCAATGATAAATAATTTTAAATTGTAGTGAGATCCCAAGAATATGACTAATTACAAATAACGATCCAGAGCTTCATGATACTGAAAAGCTAGTTGAGAACATCAGACGAATTAGGTTATAAATTTGTCAAAAAATAAATTTTAAAGTTTATGTGAGAGATTAACGAGGCTACAAGAAAAATTAAAAAGTCAATATTATGATCATCATTCCTTGTTTCGGCATTTGATTGTTGAGTTTGAATGAAAATTTTTTCGAGTTTGAATCGACTCAGTTGGCCTACGGTTCAATTGAAATTGAAGAAATTACGTTCCAAATATTTTAGGTCTGATTCGAGTGTGATCTTGAAGCTCAACTTTCTAACTCTTTGAATGTAGAACGAATACTGGTTGGTCTGAATTTTTAGTCAGACCTCATTCAAATTATTGCTCCTGAATTTTTTTTTTGATAAATTACATTCAGATCTTTAAGTTTAAAGTTTAATAACGCACATGTTCGCGGATTTAAAATTATAACATCGGGTCCCTGAGTTTTAATAAATTATTAAATTAGTCTTTTTTATTTTTTTTATTATTAAATTTTTTAAAATTATCATTGTACATCTCCTCTTCTCTCTTCTCCCGATCCCCGCACACGCCCCAGGCTTCCCGGCCGTCACCGGGTTCGGCGAGGGCGCGGCCTCGCGCTGCGCGGGGAACGGGAGGAGAAGGAGAGGTCGTCTCTCTCTCCTCCTGATCCCTGCGCAAGAGCGAGGCCACGCGGCCGCCGAACACGCCAGCGACCGCGCAGCCTCGCGCGTGCGCGGGGATCGGAAAGAGAGATATAGAAAAGGAGAGGTATAATAGTAATTTTTAAAAAAATTAATAATAAAATAAAAAACTCATTTTATAATTTATTAAAATTCAAAAATTTCGATGTTATAATATATATGTGTGTTATTAAACTTTAAATTTAGGGACCTAAATGTAATTTATCCTTCTGTTTTATGGAATTCTTTGCTCGAAAATTGACACAATGCAATATATATATATATATATATATATATATATATAGTTTCAACGTATGATTGATATTTAAAATATTTTTTAATCATGTGGCTACAAAGCATAGTTATCTTACTCAATTTCTCTGAAGGGAATTTTTGAGATTAGCCTACCAAACAATCGATAGGTTAATAAGGGGCCACCACAGCACAAGATAGGGCCCATTGCTGGTGTGGCGGCTGCTCATTAGTCTGCTGATTATTTGGTCGACTAAACTCAATAATTTTTCTTCTAGAAAGTCAATAAAATATGTTAGACCCATCAACTAGAATAGTTTAAGTTCTTAAATGAAAGAGTTCTAGAAGCTTGACATAGAACGAAGGAGGGTGATTCGGTGCGCATCGTGCATCTTGTAATTCTCTCATTTAATTAAAATGTAATTACGTTCATGGGCCAATCATGTAGCGGATCCCACACAGTATATATAATAAATTTTCTCCGTAATGAGATATTTGAATGCTTAGCTATTTACGAATGATTTGAACTCATAGGCCCTGTTTGGCGCGATGATTAAAATCAGAATTAAAATGGTACTAGTTTAAATAATAATAATAAATATATAAATAAATTATTTTTATATAATTTTAATATAAAAAATATTATTTATTTTACATACTTAATATTTTTTAATAAAAATATCAATTTTATTTCACATTTTAGACTAAAATACTATAATTATAAAATAAAATAATTTTTTTATATTACAATTATTTATTATTATTATTATTATTATTATTTAAACTAGATCCATTTTTGTTTTTATTTTAGTCCTTGCGTCAAAAAGAACCATGTGCCTGTTTGTTTATAAGATTTAAATTTAACAAAATTAAAATTAAATTTTAATATATATATTTTTTATTAAAAATTATAAATAATTATGAAATAAAGTTAGTTATTATGTTGGGATATGTGAGGGATGTGATATAAATTATTTATTATTTTGGTAATGTATGTAAGATGTGAAATAAAATGAATTTTTAATATTAAATTTTATGTGTGATGTGATATGCCTGTTTAAAATGAAATTTGATTAATTTTGAACTGCCAAATAAACAAGAGCATATTATGTTTCTTTTAATCTTTTTGTGCTGATTTGAGTTTATATGAAGCAAGTTAACGATAGCACAAATTCTACTCAAACTCGAGTTGTGATTTGAAGGTCAAATCAATCTTCAAAGGAGCTCAAACTCAAGCGAAATTCAATTTTTGAGTTAGGAGGCGTTTAGTTTGATGTTATCTTGGTGTTATGTTATGTAATCTAAATGTCTTTTTTGATTAATAATTTTATAATCTAATAGAATATTTTTTGTAGATGTTATTAAACCAAACAATTATTTTCTATAGATAACATAACATAACATCAAGATAATATTGAACTAAACACCCCCCTTAATAATCTAATACTTAAGCTTTATTTGGTTAGAGGTCAGGTAAAAGTCAAAATAGCTTTCAACCATTTCATTAAAAAATTAACAAAAAAATTAATTTAATGTATTAAAAATTATATAAAATATAAAATAAAGTGATTTTTTAGATTTAAATTTATTTATTGATGATAAAAAATAAACGTTACAAAATTTATTTATTGACGAATGCAGAAGGTGGTGAGCGTCCCTTCTCTTCTACTTGTGGACTTACGCGTTCCTCTCGTAAAAGAGAGTGGGGGCCAATTTTTTGAGTACAAAATAAATTTATTGGCATACATCACAAAATTTTTTAAAATTATGGTCAAAATTACAATTAGGATTAATTATTATAGAAACGTTCCACTAATTAATCTTATAATTATCATATCTATTTATATAGTACTGCCCATTTAATTTCTTGATTTTTTTTTTAGATAATTACCTACATACCACACTATTTTACTTTATTTATGCGTTACTCATTCATTCTTAATTAATTACGTTATGCACACTCAAAACATTATAAAATCTTACATACACACACGTAAATTAAAACTCAATCAAAATCTATTTGAAAAAAAATATTTCATTAATAAGTCATTAAAATTATATTTTTAACTTTAATAGTACATTTTTTTTCTTTCTCGATGTTACACTAAAGCACTGATCCGTCCTAAAATCAATTCACATTATGGATGTCTCATTCCCTTGCCACTACCTAAACATCAAAGTTTTAAGATTTTCACTCAAAATATATTTAAATATTCTTAAAATAATATGATGAACGATTCAAATTTTTTGTAACCTAACTATAGTTAAGTCATTGTAATGAAAACAAGTGAAAATACGTGTATGTAAAATTTTATAATATTTTGAGTGTGCATAGCGTAATTAAGTAAGAATGAATGGGTAACACATAAATAAAGTAAAATGATGTGACACGTAGGTAATTATTATTATTATTTTATACGAGAGATTTCTTGAAATAAAAAATTTGGGATGGAGTTTTCTCTTTTTTACTCTAAAAATGTTGTACTTACGATATTTTATTGAGAGAATTACATACATACCCCTTAAATCATCTTAAATTACATATTAAACTCCTTATTTTTTAATTTTACAACTTAACCCCCTAAATTATTCAAAAATAACATATTTAGGTCTTTCTCAAGATTTTCAAAGTATATTTTTTGCTGATTTATAATTATTTGGATGTTTATTATCAATAATATATATATACAAATATTATAAATATATTTGTAAATACATGTATTCTACTAGTTTTTATTTTTGGATGATTTAGAGGGTTAAGTTGTAAAATTAAAAAATGAGAGGTTTAATATGTAATTCATGATGATTTAAGGGGTATGTATGTAAATGCCCCTATTTTATTTTGTATGTTTCATGCAATGTTATTATTATATCAATCAATGTAATTGAAAGAGATTGTAAGTTTATTACGAATTTGAAAAAATTATATATGTATTCTTGTTTAATTTTGTATATTGTAAAATAATTACCTTTTGTATTGATAATCTAATTATTTTCTGATAATTCTGTTACGTAATATTATGTTTCTGTTAATTTGTTTTAATTAGTTTTAAAAATAATTAAAATTATTTCGTCAAATATTTTAATCATAATAAAAATCATATCGACCGTGGTATTCTTCAATCCCCCAATATAAAATGAAATTTTCAAGATATTCCGAGATCTCGTATTATAACATATTATTATAATAATTTTCAAATAGAATAGACAGTAATTAAGTATAGAATAAAAAAATTAAAAAAATTAAAGGTAAATTGCGTATGGCTTCCAAATTAAGACATTACAATTTTTTATTATTGTATCATAATATTAAATTTAATTGTTAACTTTTATGAATATTTAAAATGTGGTTTTAAAGTATTAATATTTATATTTTTTAATTTTAATTTTTTTAAATGGAGAGAATAAAAACAAGATAAATTAAAATTTAAATTTTTATTAAATTTATAAAAAAGTAATGAGTATAGAAAAATATAAGTCATTTAAAATTTATAAATAATTAAATTTTATATTTTTTATAAAAAAAAGCCCAATAAAAATGTAAGATTCTAAAAAAATAAATAAAAACTATAGCACTTTAATAAACTCAAAGATCAGGATAAAAAAATTTTAAAAGATGAATCCAATTTGCATCGAGATCTTGACTTGAGCCCCAAATGCAAATTTTTTCTAAAATTAAATTTGTAATTTATTTTTGTTGAAGCTAGATCGAAACTCTCATTCTGTTTAATTCAATTATAATTCAATTATAAACCGGCACATCACCTGCACTTTTTTGATCACCTGCACTTTTTTGATATCGAATTAAATTATGTATTAGAATGACATAAATTAAAAAATATATTTTATAGTCCATAAGTGATTTCAAATTTTTAATTTCAATTAAGATTTTTATGTAACAGTTTTGTGGCAATAATATCATATAAATAAATAATTTTTTCGCATATGCGATATCATTGTCCTATAGAACTTTTAATTATATTCAAAAATTAAAATCATTTATTTGGAATCTGTAAGATTATTGTAAATTTAAATAAATTAATATATTTTTATCTTTTAATCATGTTAACAAATTATTTATTATTGTTTTTAACATAAATGATAAAACTATTATATTTTAAATTTATTTAAAAATTGGTTCTTGCCGACCATAAAATGGGGGGTGTTAGGAATTTTTATTAGGTTTAGATGTCTTACCACATTAGATATTTGTCCCTCAATTGCCGCTCGCCACGTGGATACAGTAGACCCTATGGATCACATCGATGAAACAGTACATCCATGTGAGAATACTTATATTAGAGGAATGTGTTAAAATACATATAGTGTTACACGAGTGAGCTAGAATATTTTTTATTATTAAAATATAGAATGATTTTGAATAAAAATAAAAATTATTGGGTTCAGACGAATCCACATTAGGCGTTGTTAACACGTGGTTCCTACGCTGCATCCTGGCCGAACGCGTGGCGCCTGACGGGTCTGTACTTGATTGATTGATTTGCTGACTCAGCTTCCAGTTTTGCAGGACCCCCACATCCTACGTCAACAGACGTCCATCCTCCAATTATTGCTTGTGTGCATATAGTGGGCCCCGAGAATCATAGAGATGAAACGGTGCATCCACATTGGACTGTCTGGTCACGCCAACATCGTCGGTGAACCGAATAGTTCAGTTTGATCAAATCGTCTGAGAAGTCTTGACGGATGGTCTAGTGAGGCCACCGGAGATCTAATTACAGCGCTGGCGTGACCTGACGGTCCGGTGCGAACAAAACTCTCATTTTACTTTGAAATCAATCTATATTTTAATAATAAAAAATATTTAAGCTTACACGTGTGACACTATGCAGTTTAACACAGCCCTCCAACTTAGGTATTCTCTCACGGATGCCCAGAAAGAGGATGACGTGGCACGTTCTTACTGTTCCATGATTTGCTGTTTCCTGTTCATATCCTTTTCTTAAAAAATTACATATGACGTTAAAAAATCTTTTTTTATGTATAATTAGGAGCTGCATTTCTATATATCAATAAATGATTAGTTCTTCTCTAATTTAATAAAAAATTAAATTTTATAATTATATATTTAAAATTTGAGGTAATATATATATATATATTTTAAAATTAAATCAGTAAAAAAATCTTATGGTATTATTATCTACGGGTATCCAGCCAATAAATTTGCCTATTTCCGTCCTGACGTTGTCAACCGTCTGATTGCCGGAAAATGATTTCGACTGTAGGATCGCTCAGGAAATTGGCTGGAAATACCGTGCGCTCGGTCGTGAAAGGGTCTGGAAGCATCGAAAAGAAACGTCATCGCCTCATAAGCGGCTCGGCGTTGGCGGCGATTCTTTCCGATCCCTCGGTGCGTGTTCCGCTCTCCGTCCGTTCTTCGTTCTAGGGTTTTTCTCTTCCCTCGCGCGCTTTGATTTCTTTCTTGTTTGTGTGTTTGCCCGCTCGGTTGTCGGACAGATTGCGCTAGCTGCCTCCTCCCCCGTCCGCTGCCCTTGTAGTACTGCTCTTGTCTTTCTCCTCTTAGATTGCGTTTGTTTTATTTATAATTGTTTCTGTTTTATCTTCGATCTTACTTTTCTCAAGCGGATTTACCTTCTTTTTGTTGATCGGTTATCTTCTTGCTAATCTGATCATGTCTGAATTAGGTTTCAGGTCTTGATCTTGCAATTATGGTTACAGGACATGAATAGAAAATTGATCTGTAATTTTCTGCTTTGATTTTGCTAGTTTTTGTTGTTTTTTGAGGTAGGCTAGGTTTGGATCGCTCTCTTGATTCCATAATTGAAAATATTCGGTTTGGTTAACCTGGTGTTGAAATTTGCATATGTGCTGAAATTGTGGTTCTGTTCCGTACAGATTTGGCATCTGGCGATCATTGGTGTTGCGGATGGCTAGGGGGATTGACGAATCAACCAGTAGAGATCCTCAGAATTCCTCCTTTTCTGGAAGTAGTAGTGCTAACAATGATGCTGGCAGTTTTGAATGCAACATCTGTTTTGAATTACCCCAAGATCCAATTGTTACCCTCTGTGGTCACCTGTATTGCTGGCCCTGCCTTTACCAATGGCTTCATGGCCATGCCCATTCCTCTGAGTGCCCAGTTTGCAAGGCACTAATTGAAGAGGACAAGCTAGTTCCTCTTTATGGTCGAGGAAAGACGTCCACGGATCCACGCTCGAAGTCTATTCCAGGTGTCAACATTCCCAATCGTCCTACAGGCCAAAGGCCTGCCACAGCTCCACCCCCTGATTCAAATCATTTTGCGCATGGGAACCCATGGTTCATGGGTGGGACTCCAGTTGGGAGTGCAAGATTTGGGAACTTCACATTTTCTGCAGCTATTGGTGGTCTCTTTCCACTGCTGAATTTCCAGGTGCACGGATTCCCTGATGCAACTTCTTATGGGCATGCTGCTGGATTCCCTTATGGCTATCCTAATTCATTTCATGGTGGGCACGCTCATGTTTACCCTCGACAAATGCATCAAGGGCAGCAGGCTGATGTGTATCTGAAAGCACTGCTGATCATGGTTGGTGCTCTTGTAATTGCTTCTCTTGTTTGGCTTTAGTAGAGGTATTGATGTGCTTGTTTAAACTGAAGTTTAACAGAATGCCTTTTATTATTGTATGCATCGAAATAAATGTTATTTTTCTGATGCATTTGGGCATCTTGGTTGGTTTGTCATAATCTGTGTGCAATAGTGGACTTGTGCGTCTATGATTTCAATTTCTGTATATAACCCTGGACATGTTTTGACATGACAAATATTGTTTTACATACTTCAAATTATAAAGTCAATTATTGTTCTTCTGCTTGAAATACAGTTTCAAGTGATATGAAAAGCACTTGTTGAAGATTCTTAGATCAACAATCTTAAAATATAGTATTACCGTTTTTCTGCTTTACTCCCAATGATCTGCTTTAGTGGACGTTTGTTTCAATATTATTTCGATGTTATGTCATTTTATCTAGAGGAAATAATTATTTAGTTTGATAATATGTATAGATAACTTTATAAAAAAATTAGCATCTTGATGTCAATATATCTAAATAATATGACATAACATCAATAAAACATTGAACCAAATGGTCTTTTAGTATTTTGTGGATTTGCACACAAGCATCAGTATGACATATTGATGAAATTTGTTTTTGTGACTAAGCTTAGAGTAGCTTTGGGAATTTTTTTTGTAAAAGTTAGCCGTGAGTTAGTACATGCGGAATAAGATTAGTTTGTTTTGTTTATATTTGTGCAAGATTTGAAATAATGTTAAGTTTCTATTTGGACTTACTGAAAATGTAAAGTTTGATGATTTTTTATAGTTGGGGATTATGCCGGATGTAAAAGTTAGCCATGAGTTAGTTCATGCGGAATAAGATTAGTTTGTTTTGTTTATATTTGTGCAAGATTTGAATTAATGTTAAGTTTCTACGTTGGACTTGGTGAAAATGTAAAGTTTGATGATTTTTTACAGTTGGGGATTATGCTGGATGTTAAGATCACTTAACTTGATACGACTTCCAAAAAACGTATAAAAGATTTAGATTTTTCGAAGTTGTGGACAAATTCGTTAGATAAGTTACTTGAGCTTGTAGTTACTTTGCTTTAGCTTGCATTTCATCCTGCTATTTCTGTTCTACTGAGATCTAATTGTAGTTTTGATCCGCTGATAATAAACTGCTGATGTAATTTGGTGTGGGAGTAATCTAGTTGTTGGAATTTTTTTTTTTTTTCATAATTGTGCTGTTTTTTCTTAAGTTAATCTTTATCAAGGCATAAATTATCATTCTCATGCTTGAATGATTTAGGTATTCCCCTAACCATGGGGAACAATAAATTTAAGTATTTCTTGAAAAAGCTTTGTAGAAACTTTTGAACTCTTTCATCGTATTGCCGTTATTTTGTAAGTTGGAGAAAGTGTTGTATGATATGCTATTTCATGGTGGTCTAGAGGTAATAAAAGGGGGGAATTATTTAGTGTTAGAAGGGTTAAAAAGAGAGCTTTCCTCTTCTTCATCCCTCTTGCTGGTATACATAGATACAACGAAAGAAAAAGAAATACAAAAAAGGACTCTAAAATTAATGAATGCCTTAAGATTTTCCCTCAAATCAGAGAATAGATATCCATCAGATTTAGTTTATTATATAGTTCTGAGAAACTAGATGGGCCTGAAGGCTTTGTAAATGTTCTGTTATTTGTTCAAATGAGATATGAGAAACTGATAGTTTTTTAGACTTAATTGCATCACGAATGAAATGACAGTTCATTTTAATATGTTTTGTATGTTCATTAAAAAAACTAAATTTCTAGTAATATAACATGAACATATGATAAAAATTAGGAAAATTAAGTTTTTCAAGAAGTGCTTTTATTTACATTATCTCATATAATATTGTATGTTGTAGATCTATATTCAGCTTCTACAGTTGATCTAGTCACAATGTTTTGTTCTTGTTCTTCCAAGTGAATAGATTTCTTTCTACAAAGATACAATAATATGAAATGAATCTTTTGTTAGTGATTGATTCGGTATAGTCAACTTTTGCATAACCTTCTACTTGAAAGTGATTAGCTTTAGTATATAATAATTCTTTACTGGATACTTTTTTCAGATATTTAAGAATTTTAATGACACCTTCTCAATGTTTTTCTTTTGGATTTTGTACATACTGACTGACCACGCCAACAACAAAGAAAATGGTAGGCCTAGTGACTGTCAAATAGATTAATTTTCCAACAAGACGATTACGAGAGGAATTATTAAAGGGTTCACGATCATCATAACTGATACCATCAACATCTATAAAAGTAGCAATTAGCTTACGTCTTACAAGAACCAGTTTCTTCTAGTAAATCAATGATATTTTGTTTGAAAAAAATGAAATATCTCTTTTGCTATATACAATCTCAATATTAAGAAAATATTTTAGGCGTTCGAGTTCTTTTGTGATAAAAGCCTTTTCAAAATGCCTTTTTACTTTGCAAAATACCTATGTGATCATTACCTGTAAGTAAAATATCAACATAAATGGCTAGAATCACATATCCAAATGATGAATATTGAAGAAAGGTGGAGTGATCAGTGAAAAAGCTTCGTAGATTAACTTTAGTGACAACTTTACAAAATTTATCAAACAAAATTTTAGGACTTTGTTTTTTATCAAAAATGACTTTCTGAAGTTTATATAATCTATTCTCTCTCTGAGCAACATATAACCTCCATTTAGACTGCTTCGATAAGATCACCAAAGAGGAAAGAATTACTGATATCCATTTTATCACATATTCTACTTTTGATTAATTGTCATTGAAAATAGTAGACGAATAGAACAGAGTTTGGCAACATGTGAAAAAGTCTCAGAGTAATTCACACCATAGATTGGAGTATGGCCCTTAGCTACTAGACAAGCTTTATAATAATCAATGGATATATTTGGATGAAATTTAACTGTAAACACCCAATGACAACTAACAAGATAAACTCTTGGAAGTGGTGGAACAAGATCCCAAGTATGTCGGTTAGCAAGAGTCGACATTTCTATATCCATAGGATGCTTCAATTTTGGATCAAATAGAGCTTCTTCGTATGTCCTAGGAATAGAAATGAAGAACAAAGCCAAAGCAAATTACTTATGGGATGGAGATAAAATAGTCAATTATCTTGTGAGAATATAAAATATGAGTAGTACTACGTTTACCTTTACATAAGATAATAAGAAGATCAATGAAGTATTTATTATGGAAGTAGCAGGTAGAATTGGAGGATCCATAGAGTGATCAGATGCTGGCATAGGTATTGTGTAGGTAGGTGATTTCGTCGATTGTAAACATGTGAGGGGTTGGGATAAAATAACAAGAGCAGGTGGAGGTAGTGGCATAAAGGGGTAGTAGTAGAATTCGATGGTTCACGGGAGACATAACGTCCATGGACACATAAAAGCACTGAATTAAAGAATCATATCAAGGATAATCCTTTTGCATCCTAGAATACTATAAAAAAATACAACAAATGGCCAAAGAAAAAAATTTATCGGGACGAGAGTGGAATAAGTGTACAAAATAAAGACTTCCAAAGATCCTAGGAGTCACATAGAAGGTTAGCTTATTAGAGTATAACAATCTAAAAAGGAGATACATTCCCCAGAGATGATATTGCTAAACGATTAATCAAAAAACATGCAGTCAAAATTGCATCCCCAAAATAATTTAAGAACATTCATTTGAAACATCAAGGTATGAGCAACATCAAGCAAATGGCAGTGCTTGCGCTCAGCAATACTATTTTGTTGAAATGTGTAAGCACATGATATTTGATGAATGATTTCATTAACAAATCAGAAAGAAGTAAATATATATTACGTACTTAGAAGCATTATCAGTACAAAGAATTTTAAGAGAATTTAAAAATTGAACTTTTATTTCTTGATAAAACATTTGAAAAATAGAGAAAACCTCATATCTACATTTTATACTGGTGTAATCATTAACAAAAATAATAAAATATTGAAATCCTAAATGAGTAGTGGCGGGGCTTAGGCCCCAAATGTCAGAATGCACTAAATCAAAAAGTGCTTGGCTGGTAGGTTCAGAGATAGAGGGAAAAGATTTTTTATAATGCCTGCAAAACTCACAAGCTTCACACTTAAAACTTTAAATTAGATAAAATAATGGGAACAACTTATGCGAGGCAATTAGAAAGGGGATGACCAATAAGACAATGTTGCTGATAGAATGTAATTATAGAAAGGTTGAAGAGAAGAAAATGCATGGAAATTTTGTCAAGATAAATAATACATTCCACCAGTTTCAACATCACCATCAATTATTATTTTTGTTTGTAGGTCCTTAATAACACAGTGAGTTGGATAGAAAGTAACAGAACAATTATGAGTATTTGTTAGTTTATGAATTGAGAATAAATTTATTAAAAAATATGGAACACAAAGCACATTAGATAGATCGAGAACCATTAGCAAGTGCAACTAGTTATAGGTAAGAAAAAACTAGACTTGAAAGTATGTGTCTATTAATAGATATATGTGGAGAAGCTCCTGAGTCCAAAATTCAGTTCATATTCGAACATATAGTAGCAATAAATTCTAAAGAAATAACATGAGAAGTTGATATAGAATATTGTGACAGGAAGATCAAACTATTAGAGGGAGTAGTTAATTCTAACCATGAATTCTGAGGTTGTAATAGATATATGTTGAGTAGATGTGCACTCAAATTTCATTTTGTACTAAACGAAAAATATAAAGTCTGATGATCAGGGATCACTTTTACTTATTTTATCCCTAAAATTAGATATTTACATATGTCATCTTATATTTTAAATATACAATTACATATCGCACTCTCTTCATTAAGTTGGGGAAGACATAGCTCTTTATTTTGTTTAAGGAGAGATGTATCTAATTATTTATTAATATAAAATAATATAATTTCTAATTACATATTATGTAATATATATATATGGGATTTTTACATACAGGATATGAAATTTACACGAAATTACGCATTTCACCATCAATTCGTAAATATTACCACTATCACACCATATTCATTTAAATTTTACGCATTTCACATATTTCACACCATATTTTTTGATGGTGAACTTCACATTTCTAAATTGGCCTTGATCTTAACTATATTATTAATATATTTAATTAAATACTATAAATAAATAAATTTATATAAATAACAATTTAAATATTTATGAATTTATGTATTTTAATTTTTTTATCCTATTTAAAATTTTCAATTAAGGTGTCGAATTTAAATCCACATGACTATAATTTTTAATTGAAATAAGAAAATTAATGTGTTTCCAGTAAAAAATAAAAATATATATTAGAATTTAAATATTAATGAATTTATGCATTTTAATTTACATATAATATTATAAAGTATATGAAATATGTGAAATATGTGAAATGCGTAAAATTTAAATGAATATGGTGTGATAGTGGTAATATTTATGAATTGATGGTAAAATGTGTAATTTTATGTAAATTTTATGTCTTGTATGTAAAAATGCAGGAAGCTTCCTTGAGATTTAGAGAAGCTTTTAATTTACGTGGTCTCACGTCCTATGCATAGCTACGGACATTGCTGAACAGCTAACTGCTTAGCTGCTGCTTCTCCAGCGTATTGACGATTTATTATATATAAAATATTATATTTAATAAATATCATATATTTTATATTTAATTTTTAAAATTTATAAAAAAACCTTAATTATAATTACATTTTTCATAACATATTTATATTTATTGACAATTCAAATTAACAGTTATATATTATCATTATTTTAAATGCTTGGATCATTTTGATCTCATTTAAATAAGCAGTTAAGGTATAAAGTTTTAATAAATAGAAGGGATACTTACTCACATGCCACACAATTTAGTTTTATTTATGCTTTACCCATCCATTCTTAATTAATTACGTTATGCACACTCAAAATATTATAAAATTTTACATACATATATGTTTTATAATAATGAGTAATCGTAATTTTTCAATAACCTAACTATAATTAGATTACAAAAAATTTGAGCAGTTCATTATATTATTTTAAGAATATTTAAATATATTTTGAGTGAAAATTTAAAAACCTTAATGTTTAGGTGGCGGCAAAGGAAGGAGACATCCGTGAATTGATTTTAGGACAAATCAGCGCTTTAGTGTCGTATTGAGGATGAGAAAAATATATACTATTAAGAGTAAAAATATAATTTTAATGATTTACTAACAGAATATTTTTTTTCAAATAGATTTTGATTAAGTTTTAACTCAAATGTGTGTATGTAAGATTTTGTAATGTTTTGAGTGTGTATAGCGTAATTAACTAAGAATGGATGGGTAAAATATAAATAAAATTAAACTGTGTGGCATGTAGGTAATTATATTTAAATAAAAATATATAGTGTAATTTATAATTGAGACACTTTATAAATTTGGTAATTTTTGAAAATTAAGTTTAAAATTTGTAATATTTAATATAGATAATTATCTCTTCTTTGAATTAAGACACGGGAAAATTTTTATCAATACTATTCACTTATTGAACTTCATTTTTAAGCTTTATTTTGACCATTTTAATTTAACACGAAAAATTCTTTCTACTTTTGACTAAGGAGGTGTTTGATTCGATGTTATTTTGATGTTATGTTATATAATTTAGAAAAATTAAGTGTTTTGTTTGATAGGCATATTTAGATAATATTGTTAAAAGAATATGAGATTATTATTTTGAATTAATATGTGAATATTATTTAAAATTAGGTAATGTCTTTAGATAAAGTTGAATTGATTTTCTTTAAATGTAATAATATTTAAGTAAATAAATATTAATTTAAAGAGCAAATAAATACGTACATAATATTGACATCGAGGTAATAAAAATATCTAAATAACGTTGAAATTCCTTTGCCCCGGCTGCAATTCATGTTTTTATTACCTATGCGAAAACTTTTTTTTTGTAATAGATAGTTCAAAACTCAATGCGGAAGCCCAGTTTTAGATTGAAAACTAAAGATATTACGACCTGTGGCCGAAGCCCAGTTATAGAGCCTATGAAGATCTGTGGCTGAAGAAAGTTTAAGTGTAATTGTCGGGCAATTTCCCAAAAAAAGGGAATCACTAGAGCAACTCTTGGTTGGTTTTCTGACTGGATGATGTGTGGTGAGAAGAGCATAAAAATGCTCAAACTATGAGTCTAATAATAGTCCGAATATGTAGAGGTATCTTTTGGAGCAAAACTATGAATCTAATAATAAAAAATTTCATAATTAAATATGCTTCTGTTACAATAATATGAAGATGGGTGATCTTCTGAGAAGTGTTTGAATTATATAATTTGCTTAAATCTAAGCGAACAATATCTCTACCTTTGGAACAAAATAGTATATAGCTCTCAATCTACTATTACATAATAAATTAAGTTTCTTTCTAGCTCTTAATATGAATTTATGATAATTCTTTCGAATAACATAAACTTGATATCAATTTTCTTTTGATAGTAATTTAGTTTCATTTTGGTTAAATTATTATTATTTTTTATTATCATTATTTCTCAAATTGCGGCAAAAAAATATTTGCGAGTAACGCAAAGACCGACATAATTGATCGCAGAAGCAGCTTGGCCAAAATTGTAAACAAACAAATAATATCAAAATAATTACACTCAGGTCCCTAAGTTTAAAGCTTAATAATATACAAGTTCACGTTTTTTAAATTATAACATTGAGATTCCTAACTTTTAATAAATTATCAAATAGATTTTTTTTAATTTTTTATTATTAAATTTTTTTAAAATTACCATTATACCGGCCTCTCTCTACTCTCTGAGAGTATAATGGTAATTTTAAAAAATGTAATAATAAAAAATTAAAAAAAGACTTATTTAATAATTTATTAAAACTCAGGATCCGATATTATAATTTTAAAAATGTGAATCTGTGTGTTATTAAGCGCTAAATTCAGAGACCGAGACGTAATTATCTCAAAATAAAATAGGAGGATTTACGTAGAGAACATTGAATTCATCACAAATTACGCATTTCACCATCATTTAGTAAATATTACGCATATCACACTCTCTTTATATTACTTATGGGTTTTACATTTCTATTATAATAATAAGGAGAGTGTGATATGCGTAATATTTACTAAATGATGATGAAATGCGTAATTTGTGATAAATTCAATGTTCTCTACGTAAATCCCCCAATAAAATAAACAAACAATTTTTATTATCAAAAACAGAAATGTAAACAATACTCTATTAAAAAACAAAATAAAATGTAAAAAAATAACGGGCCCAATCGAGTGGGGCCCCGCCTTCTGCCATTTCTCTTTCTTCTCGCCTGCGAAAACCTTGCACCCCGCCCCGGTCTCGCCTTGCTCTGGCTGCCGCCGCCGTCGCTGTCGCCGTCGCCGCTGCCGGTATAGCCCCTCCCCTTCTTCTTCTCGTCCTGTCCCGCTTCTTTAATTTCATCTTCCTCTTCTCCGTCGCCTCTCGGCGGCCGCCGCTTAATCTCGCAGCCCTAGGAGTCCGCGCCGACCTGGTCTCGCCACTCTCGGATCTCCGTCTCGATCGGATGCCGACCCGACCAGATCCTCCGTTCTGACCTGATCTCGCCTGGACCTCAGCCCCCACCGGATCTCCTCCCGATATACCTCGCCCTCTCATTTCTCTCTTTATTCTCTCCCGCGGAACCCTAGGGACACCGCCGTGCTCTCGCCCCCGCCATCCGTCGCCCTCCCCTCTCTACTGGGTGTATCCGACGGATCCACCAGCTGTGAGCTTGAGGAATCTCGTGTCCGTGCAGCTGCTCTCCTCGATCTCGCCTTCGTGCTTCACGCTACCTTGATAAGATCATAAGAGCTTGTTTAGATCTATGAGTTTGTTCATGAATACATTTGTGAGTTTGTTTGTGAACCACATAAACTAAGCTCAAAGATGGCTTTATGTTAGCGGACGAAGCTCAAACAAGCTCGAAATGAACTCAAGCTTGGTTTTTGTAAATGAACGTGAACTTAAGCTGACTACTACTCAGTTTAGTTCAGAATATTTATAACCCTACTTGCACCTTGTGCCATCATCTAGTCTTTTAGGTCAATTCTGTAAAATGAATCATAGGTCCATGAAAAAACTTCACACTTGTTTTTCATACGAATCGTTGGCACTGGAAAACCTCCTTTTATTTTCATCTTTCCAATTGGTGTACAAAGTACATTCTCAATTTCATCCGCATTGAAGATAGAGATTGGAAGGGTTTAAACTGGAAAATGTGTAGGTTGAGAAATACCCATATTGAAAATAGGAATTTGACGGATTAAAACAGGAAAATGAGTGTCTTGAGTTGTTTGATGTTTCAATAAAAGGATAAAGTGGTATAAAAGAAAACAATATTTGAAGAAAATGTTGTAGGTTTACTAATGAGGTAAAATGCAAATTGAATCTAATGAAGAAAACTGTATGGATCTAATTTAAATATCCATACTATACAACTATGTGGATTTATCCAAAAACCATTTCACAAATAAACTTTTAACCAAAAAAAAGTTTTTAAATAGGGGTCCAATCTTAGAGATGCATTCTATGAAGCAGTTATATTTTGTGAAGTTTAATATATTCGTGTCAAATACTGATACTCTTCGACACTTCATCGATATGTGTCATAATCCAATACGCCACATAGCGTATCAATTTTTATTTTTATTTTTTAAAAATTTAATATTTGTCCGATACTTGTCTGATATTTTTCGATACTACTAGTTAGAGAAAACTATTAAAATAATCAGTCCAACTGGCACGATAAAAAATAAAAAATATCTTATACATAAGATACAACTCATGTATAGACTCAAATATTAAAATTAATAGAGAGATACACCGAGCTCACGTAATTGTGATCGCAGAAAGCTTCAAGCATGCAATTATTTTGGCAGTAGAAACGATTTGCTATCCGCAAGCTACTGCATCATTATTTTGGCTAACCTTTTTTTACTTACATATACTAATGACGTGTTTGTTTTTTCTATCCTAACCGATACCATCTTTGCTTTTATTGGACGTTGATCACATTTTTTTAAGCTTAATCAAGCTCATATTATAAAAAAGATGGAATTTTAGTCTTTTTATTTTACTTATTTATTTAATCAAAGACTCAAAAAGAGGAAAGTATATTTATGTTGATCAAGTCAGTACATCTGAGTTTATCTTACAATATTTGTATTATTATTATTAATTACATCTCATTTGTATCGGGCAAATTTATTTGAATCGAATTTTAATTGAAACTGAAACTAATCTGCGGATATATATTTAAACTTTCATATCTTTAGATAATTTCACCTCTATATCCAATGATACATGGGCCTATCATAGTCGTTGCAATTCATGTGTGTTTTGGGTGTAACACTTGCAGGATTCCCTTACCACTTGAACGCTTTTTTCTCACGGCCCTAGCAGTTACGTACGACTCCCCTTCTTCTAAAATTTGTTACATCATTTGCTCATCTTGAGCAAATTTAGACCCAATAGCGAATACGTTTTAGGATTATTGGTAAATCCTATTCTTTTGAAAATTTACGGAGCCGCCATCAAACCCCGTTTTAGGTATTTTCTCCAACCATACCTCAATCAACCTTCTTGTCACTTGTCAGATGGACGACAATAATCCATGCCACACACACAAATCCCCATAATCTCGTTCACTTTGCATTATTTATGCTGTTATCAATTAAAATGTCTATTAGCCCGCCTGTAGAAAACCCATAGAGTGATTGATCATCAAAAACATATGGGTAAATATGTAGATAAATGTAAGAATTTAGTTGCATTTTTGTAAATTTTTATCACAATACAGGTAAAGTATTGACCCTTGGCACTATATAAGGTTAATACGTTATTTAGCCCCCTAAAAATACCTCCGTCCAATTCGAGGCCATCTTCTTGATTTTCCGCTTCTCTTTTCATAGATCTTTATCTAATAGATTCTGGCCATCTTCTAATATTAGTGGACTTTGGTAATTTTATTGTCTGTACTCAAGTTTTCTAGCGAACTCGCTGGATTCCGGCCACCTTCTACCCCATGTCATATCTTATGTTCTGACCTAGATGCCTTTATCCCATTTCCTTTTGTTTATTTCCTGTTATACTTCTCAATTTTGGCAATTGTTACGAACTTGTTTCTTGGATTGTCCGTTTACCTTTTTCTTGTATTTTTTCAAATTTTAAATCCTAGACTGATGTGACAACAAATGTCAAGCCACATCCATCCGATCTCTCGAAAACGAAAGGAGCGAGAATCAACAGCGGTTGTCGAAGCCGCTTCACCGCCAGTAGCCATGGCACAACCGTCCACGCTGCCTGTAGCCATGGCACAACCATCCATGCCACTGGCCCCGCCGATGGATAATAGGTTGCTCGCCGGTTACTTGGCCCATGAGTTTTTGACCAAGGGTACGCTGTTGGGGGAGCGGTGGCCTCAGGAGCGGTCCGAGCTGACAATTGTTCCAACGAGCTCAAGATCTGGGCGGATCGGACTATGCGAGGCTAGCTCGACTCTCCCAGTCCATGTCGCTAAGGCGTATGATGACGTGGCGTACCTCCTGAAGGCAGATGGGGTTCATATCCCAGGCGTCGTCAACCCTACCCAGCTTGCACGGTGGCTGCAGAATCCAGACGGGAAGTAGACACATGGTTACTCTATATTGGCGGTTTGTTCGACGAGGGAAATGGTAGGTAGCTTGCTGTCAGCAAGAAATTGGATGCAGATATAAGAAAACTGATTTGCTTTGTGACCATAATTGTTCTATCACACCATATTCATGGATTTCGGTTGCTAGACATACATTTTGAATTGAATTATACTTTTTTGTGCTGGATTGTTGTTCCACTGGCTCCTGCATACTGGGAATATATATATATATAAATAGATAGATAGATAAATAGATAGATGGATAGTAGGTTCAATTCTACTTAGTTTTAATACTAGATATTATGGGCAATGGGCTCGAATTAGTTTATCTGCTTCTAATTATTTCATATTAAGTATCTGATAATAACTGATTCAAGTGCTTAAATTTGCAGTTTATTTGTCAAAAAGTGTTTGATGTTTATCCAAATTGATCGTAGTTCATTCCAGTTTCTCAAATCTGCATAGTCGTATATATTGGTCTTCTTTGACTTGTATGAAATTAAATGAAATGTATTATTTTATTGGATATATCATTTCTTAATTGTCTTGTAAGTTTACTGTTCTTCAATGTCAGTTTATTAAGAATGTTTTTTTGGTTTTTTTTCATAGGAAATTGTTAAGGAGCAGTTGTATACTCATTTGTAAATTGTAACAATGTATGTATTTATGAAAATATTTGATAATTTTCATCATAAATTAAAAGAAGAAATAACAGTTCTTCTTAATTAGCTTTGTAATGAAAGCTAGATGGAATTAATAATATTGTTGTGATTTTTATTTTTTGTGTTGCATCTGTTACTTGGAAGATTTTCATAGCTGTGTATTGCGTTAATTTCTCTTTCTTTTCCACTAAATTAGTTTAATGGCTGCTAATTCTAACTTTCAATTTTTTATGAAGATATTTGATTAAATAGTAAGGACATCATTCCATTTTTTTTTATAGATCTGTTAGCTATAATATTCTTTTCATTATGTTTTACTTTCATTTTTTTTGGATAAGTTGAATGTTATTATTATCTTCTTTGCATGCATCAACTTCAAGCTGCTTAAAATTTTCGAGATTTGTCGCATTCTACCAAATGACAAGCTTGTCGAAGAAAACAATTTAGGAATCTTTGACGGCACACTTAATTCACACATTGAACAGAAGAGCAAACTTCTAAGATCTTGTACGAATTTCTTATGGGCATGCTGCTGCTCGATCCACTCATCGTTATCGGAATTCATTTCATGGCGGGAATGCTCGTGTTTACCTCCGGCAAATGCCTCGAGGGCAGCAGGTTGCGGTGTATATGAAGGAACTCTTGATCATGGTTGGTGCTGTTGCAGTTGCTTCTCTTGTTCGGCTTGACTAGAGGTATTAATGGGGTTGTTCAAAGTGAAGCATAACAAAATGGCTTTTATTGTCGCGTGCGTCGAAATAAATGTTATTTTTTTGATCCATTTGGGCAACTTGGTCGGTTAGTCATATAATCTGTTTGCAATCGTAGACTCATGTGATTTGTTATCTTTGTGATTTCAATTTCTTGTAATCTTTTGACGTGATGAATATTGTTTTTAAGTTTTTCGTCAAATTATAATGTCTTGAATTGCAGTTTCGAGCAGTATGAAAACTTCTTGTTATTGGAAAATTCTTTCTATCAATGATCTAAAATGATTTGCTTTAGGAATTTTTTTCTTTTTTAGAGTTTAGTTAGCTCTGAGTTGCTAACACGTGTATTACATGAAATAAAATTAGTTTGTTATTTAAAATAAAATTTGAATAAACTTAGAATGTAAAATAATATTAATTTTTTTATGTTGGAGTTTATGTCAAATATAAAATTTGATAATTTTTATTGTAGGGATTATTACGTTATGGTTGATTGTGCCACTAGATAGCATTTGAATTTTTTGGGGTAAAGTGTAATTAGGTTCCTGTTGTTTGATCGTATGTACATGTAGGTCTAATTTTTTTAAAAATTGCTCAAATTGGTTCATTAGTTTTAGGTAATATGCAACTAGGTCCAAAATTTACATTTAACATTAAAAAAAAAAAGTATGAATTGACATTTTTATCCTTAAGATTTTCTCTTTCTTCCGATTTCGCACGGCGGGGCGAATGAAGTTAGGGTTTCCATGGAGTCCTTCACGATTCCGGCGAGTGGGGAATGAAGGAAGATCGATTCCATTTCACCGGCGAGTGGATGAGAAGCTGCTCTACTCATCATAGCCAGAGGGGTTCTTATGAGGAGGCGGCTTGCAATCATCAGAGGGAAGAGGGAGATCTGCCTCTCCATCCTCAGCTGCTGGTAGAACCTCTCGATGAAGTCCTCCGCCTGCTAGTCGATGTTGTCGGTGGCCGCCGACATCTCGCTCATCACCCTCGACGAGGCGAGACTCCATTGCCCGAGACAAAGAAGTCAAGGAGGCTTGCCGGTGACCGAGATCGGTTTTCAAGGCAGAATTGCTGCCTGCCGCCTCCGGCGTCCAGGGATAGGAACTACCGTCGGAGTTCGAAGGAGAGGAGAAACCTCACCTTCGATATGAGAGGGTGAATGATCTTTTATAAGGTGTTTTTGATGAAATGATCTATTTAATATCATCTACTAATTTTAAGGACTAAGATAATATGTTTTGAAATTATAAACTATTCTCTAAACCTCATGGATTAGAAAATTGTTTAGTTAGATGCTATCGTTATGTTATTCATGTCATTTAGAGAAATTAATTTATTAGCTCAATAAATTATTCAGATAATATTATAAAAAATTATAAAATTATTATTATAGAATAATATCTAGATCACTAAGAGCTCGTTTAGTTCGAGTTATGTTTTTTGCCGAACACAAGTTTTAATTGTAAAATATAACTTTATTTCATATTCAATATAAATTATATGAATATTAGAATTAACTTTATTCTACAATTTACATATTTCTTAATATTAAACTAAATTCTTTCGCCATTAAATTGATAAAAAAAATAATTTCTTTTTGTCCAAAATTCAACTTTCGAACTAAACGAGGCCTAATAATAAAAGAGAGAACCATGAGATGGTAATATGGGGAGATTAGTGAAGTGGAATTTGTGAAATTTAATGAAGACAAAAATAACAGCATAATTATTATGTATTATAACGAAATTAAAGTAAGATGTCATTTAGGTAAATCTTAGTTTAATTTTATTGCATATAATTTAAGTGTCTTGATATCTGGACTTCATCTTTTAATTAATAATTTTATAATTTTTAAAAAAATTATTTATATATATTATTCAATTAAAAAATTAATTTTTAAAAATAATAATATTAAATCAAATGCTTTAAATAAATAATAATTATAGATAGCATAACTATTTAGCTAAGTTATTTTTTTGGTCATTTGCAGTTAATGCAGCATTTATTTGTTTCATTGAATTTGGTCTAGAATATATTACTGGTTCAACTTTATATAATATAATATATATAAGCATTTTATACATCTCAAAATTAAATTTTCATTTTAATATTATATTTTTAATACAAACGTTAACCTCACCTAATCAAGTGCTTAAGTATATGATGAAAGTTAAGTCAAATCAAATCACAGAGATTTGTGGAGAAATTCTAGTGATTTAAATAAATGTATTGTAAATATGTAAGTGAATTTACATTCAATGACTAAAAATTTTAGGCCAAATATCACAGCTCTATAATATATATATATATATATATATATATATATAAATAAATTAGACAATTTATTTATTATTAATTAATATGAGATAAATTTTTTTTTATGTACGTCATACAAAATATTCCTATAGTTTATGCATCATTGATATCATTTTAATATGCATTCTAATTTAACTAATTTTTTACTCGGTTGATTCTCTGTTATATTAAAAAAGAAATCTTAAAAGAGTGAAATTATTTATAAATTAAGACATCTCAATGAAAAACAAAATATTTCATTGTTACATCTGGATTCGTGCCGACACATCTGGTGCGTACACATGAAAGCCTGCGTGGCATTAGGATCAAAGGAGCTCAATGACGAACGATGATCGAAAAAGCACCCCCAGACGAAAGGTTGGTTTCGAAGAACATGTGTCAAAGAGCCTACGATGAACTGCTCATACAACATGAAGTACAAGACCCCATGCCACTTTTAAGAAGCATGTCCCTTCCCCCCGTTTGGTCAGTATAGTCCATACAATCGAAGTCATGATACACCAACTTAGTAATCATCATTGGCCTGACGCCAGAGATAAAGGTCATTCCCTTAAAATGACTCTTTAGGGATCAATTCAGACTATAAAACCTTATTGTAAAAAGAGAAAGGGGGGCATTCTCTTTTTTCCCCTGCAGCAATTTCATTTCTATAAAAAAAACTACACAGTGAAAATCTTTGAAAGCCGACCGAACGACGCCATGGTTTTTCGGTTCAGTCGGTTTCCACCCAAAAATCTCCCTTGTGATCTTCTGGTTGATTTTTAGCCCCAACATTCATATTTCTAATTGTCGTTAATATTTAAAAGATTTTATTTTAATATGCTTTTACTAAATGTTGAATTTTCAGAATATTTCATCTAATAAGTGTATAGTTTGTGTTTCAAAAAAAAAGTACATAGTTTTAATTGTGATAAATGCAAATTCCTAAGTACATAAATAGGTCATGAACTACTACTTATCGTGTCGGTCGTTAACGAATTAAACCACTGGCATGCATTAAATGGACGGTGCATTAAGTTGCACAAAACATTTATACTTTCAAGATTCGTTATAATTAATTAACTTTAATAATAAATTGCGTGTTTGAATATTTTGTTTTCACGTGCCATAAAGCTGTCAACTCAGTTAACTCGAAAATAAAAAATCGATCAAAAATTAAATCAAATTTTAAATTAAACCGAAATTAGTTAGATTAATAATATGAGCCTACTAATGAGCTATTTTTATAGTTTCAGATTTTTATTACTCTCTTCATGACTTTTGTTTAAAGTCTGTTGATTATAGTTCAATTTTTATTTATTTATTTTCGGATAATTACACTCAGGTTCCTGAATTTAACTTTTAATAATGCACATATTCACGTTTTTTAAATTATAATATCAGGATCTCTGAGTTTTAATAAATATCAAATGGGTCTTTTTTAAATTTGTTATTATTAAAAAAAATTAAATTACTATTATACTCTCGGCCTCTCTCTCTCTCCTCCCTGCCTCTCTCTCTACCTCCGATCCCCGCGCACTGGCGACTCTGCTCCCGCACAGCTGCCAGCGGGTCGCACGGCCGTCGCCTGTGCACGGGGATTGGGAGGAGAGAGAAAGGTCAAAAGTATAATGGTAATTTTTTTTTAAAAAAAAATTAATAATAAAAAATTAAAAAAAGACCTATTTGATAATTTATTAAAACTCAGGACCCTGATATTATAATTTTAAAAATATAGATCTGTGCGTTATTAAGCATTAAATTCATAGACTTAGGTGTAATTATCTCTTTAATTTTTAATTATTACAAAGAATAATTAAAGTTAGATAAGATATTTATACTTAAGATTTAAATTTAAATATCAAAAATTAATTGCAAGTTAGATTAACTTTGAATCAAATCGAGTTTGAATAAAAAATTTTTTATTTAATTTTAAATCGAGACAGATTGAACCGAAATTGGATCATTAACTACCTTGGCCATGCACGTGCAGAGCTGAGTTAGTCCATGCAGAACGAATTCCTCTGTTCACACTTCACACATGCTCATGATTCACATTTAAGAGGCAAAGTCCGATCTTACACTTCACACAGTTCTATAAAAATTTGATCGAACTGCCTGATTTGACTGATCCGACTATGAACTAACGTGCCATCCGGTTTGATCAATTCGATGTTAAATTCGACCTACAATAGATTAAATTATTATAAATTAATCCTTTTCCGTAATATTTAAATTTTTACTTTAGTTCGGCTTGATTTTTACTATTTTAATTTTATATATGTCGTAATAATTAGTTTCAATTTAGAAAGCGTAGAATCTTATGGCACAAGTGTTAAATATTTTGTCAAAAAAAATTATCATATTTTAATATAAATGCTTGTAAATGTACTTTAAGAAAAATAATGAGCAGAAAGTCGTGAGAAATTTAAGATATATCGATCTTAAACACACATCAGCTTAGATTTAGCTCGCAATCAAAAGTGAGTCCCGTTGATCAATAACTCAATTTTTTGTGCTTTAAGAATAGTATTTTACATAATCAGATCAAATTCGCCATATATATATATGAATGGTTATTAACAAGAATTATATTCGGCATTTAATATGTACATTTTTGTAGATATGACATCGATATTAATGTCTTCTGCAAAAATATTAATTTTGCCTCCTCGAGTTCTTCCTTGTGCTCGAAAGGCATTGAGTTTTTCATGAGCAATTGTGTTTATTTTTGTTAATTTTTCTTACCAATCATCCTATCATTACAAATATTTAGTTAAATATAAATTATTTCATAACAATTAATTTTGAATTTTAAAATACAAATTATTATTTTTACTATCAATTATGTTTAGAAGGAATGTTAGATAGAAATTATAAGATGGCCCCTGCAAATTTCTGTCAGTTTTGACTCTTTTGATGATTTTATTTTAATTTCAATCAAAATTAATCTAAAATTTAGTTATTTTTTAAATTAAAACTTTCACATTTTAATTTTTAAAGATTAATTTTTAAAATTTTCACATTTTTTAAAGATAAAATTTTTAAAATTTTAATTTTTATCAAAAACTCATTTTGCTAAAACTTTCATCTTTTTTAAGGCAAAATTTTAAAAAAAAATTAAATTTTGAATCAAAACTCAAAATTTATAACTAATATCTATATGAAAATTGTCAAAATTGATGCCATTAAAATTATTAAAACTATCATAAATGAAATCGAAGTCAAAGTTCTAAAAATTTAAATACCATTTCAAAAATAAATCACTAAGGATACATAGCAATATTAAATTAATATATAGTAACGAAAATATTAAAATAAGTGCACTTTGATGGTATGCATCATGTAAAACTCAAAAAGTTAACTATTCAGATTAAAATTGTTAATTAAATTGAAAGAAAAATAAGCAGATTTTTTTTTTTGAAACATAGAGTTTAATTATTACAAATAATTGATCGGAGAAAAAACAGTATAACGAAAATCCAAATTATATTCTCATTTGAAGTAAAGGCATAACTTGAGAGACTGTGTGCTTAAGGGTGTTAATGTGGATCGAAAATCGAAAAATTGATCAAAAATTAAAAATTGTTCGAAAATTGAATTGATTTTAGATCAAATCGAAATCGAGTTAATCTAAATGAGCCGACTAACGAGTCAACAGTTCGGCTCGGTAATAATTTTGAGTCGATTTTGAGCCGAGGTAGGCTCGGCTTGAATTAAAATATATTTTATATTTTAATACGTATATATAATATATGTATATACTAAATATTAAATATAATATATATGTTATATAATATATATATATATAGATTATAAACCGAGCCGATCTAGAGTCGGATCGAGTCGAGTTTACCCGGCTTGAGATCGGCTAAAAAAAATTGAGATTTGATTCGTTTTCGAGCCGGCTGGAAAATGAATCGAAATTTGCTCGAAGTCAAACCCAATCTAGCTCGAGTCGATCAAAATGTAATCAATCTGATTTTGAGCTGGTATTGGCTCGGCTCGAAATCAGATCGGTAACAGCCCAAGTGTGTTGCACTATTTTTGCTGCGAGAACGATAGACAATTGACCCACTTTTAGCTTTGTTCATTATTTTGTTTTTTACTTTTTCGACGATATGAGCTTTAACTCTCAAAAAAGCTGATTTTGTTATATTTTTTAAAGCTTAAGAGCTCTTTTGGTTAAAGACTTTTTTTTAGCTCAATATAAAATTTAATTATAAAAATGACCTCTATTTTATATATAATATAAATATAAATATAAATATTAGAATTAGTTTTTTAATATTTTATATATTTCTTAATATAAATAATTTTTTTTATTAAATTTATACAATATTTTTTTATTCAAATTTCACCCTGCAATCCAAACGTAAAATTATCCTATTATATAAAAAATTATTTGCTAGACTAATATTTTTTTTTAAAGCTTGCAATTAATAAAATAATTGAAAAGGCAATCACTAGTACAAATTATTTACAAGGTAAAATTGTTTATTTTTAGAGAAAGTAAATGTTGACCTAGCTAGTCAAGTTTCTTTTTTGATAGAAAGCTGGTCAACATTTTGATGTTAGGCCAATGGAATATATATATATATATATATATATATATATATAAAAGTTTTGATAATTTCAGTTTTAGTAAAATCTTATTCGAAAAAGTTATATATATATATTTTTTGATGAAAACTACTGCAAAAAATCGAAAATTGAGTCTTAAAATTTTGGTTTATATTTTGAATTTTTTATGGAAATTGCCGAATCAGATGACGCGCTTTTTTGCCACGTCATCAGTTGACAGCTTGGACCGCCGGCGGATGTTTCTGCTAGTAAGTCAATGCCGTACTGCACTGTGTACCACAACCACCGGTCTCCTTTACAAGCTTGTTGAAATCAGGATATCGTCCCCGGCGGCGATTAAAAAAAAAAATTTTTATTTTTTTCCAGATTGTAAAAATATCGTCGTTTACTCCTAATTATAATAAAATTACTAATTTTCAAATATTTTGTCAACTTTTAATTTTAAAAATATTATTTTAAAAATAATAATTATTAATTTTTAAATTTTATTTTTTTAGAAAACAAGAGAATTATTTAAAGTTTAAATTTTAAAGAAGGGAAAAATAAAATAATGTAATTGTTATTTAAATTATATAAATAATTTAACTAATAAAAAATTGATCAAATTTTATAATATTTTTAAAAAGAATAATCAAAATAGAGGATCATAACACAATGACCAAATAATAAGATTTTTACAATTGAGTAACTAATTATTCCTAGAACTATAAGAACATGTAAATAATTTATACATATTTGGTTTGAGCTTTTTTTTAGATAGGAGATAAAAATATTTTAATTTTAAGTTTAATGATAGAAAAAATTATTTTAATATTAAAAAGTGTGTAAAATATGTAATACTTTGAATTTTAATATTCGTATTTATGTTTGATGTGAAATAAAATTATTTTTTATAGTTAAAATTTATGTTAGACAAAAAAATTACCTAGAACCAAACGAGGCCATATTTACATTTTATTTATAGTTCGCAAAATCTATGAAATTAATCCACATTTTTATTATTTTAATGGCTCCTTGAGTCATACAAATACAAATTTTGTAATTTTGTTAAAATAATGATTATAAAAGAAATATCTAAATTAGTATTTAGATATTACATTTTATTTGATTATCAGTTATCATATTTTCTTAAGTGAACCTCTTCCAAATTTGCAAAAAAATTATAAATGAATCTATTGTGGATAGAATATAGAATCTTTGCAATTTTACCAAATATATTTCTTAAGTTTTTTTTTACTTTAATTTACATTTTACATCAATATATTAACCATTTTGAGATTAGAAGAGCATTTTATTTTAAATGGATGGAATATTTAATAAAATACCTAATTGATAAAATAAAAAAAATATTAGAATATAATTACATTTAAATGATACCTCAAACTCTATGAAACTATTAATTTATTCATAAAAAATTATATTCTAAATGAACAATTAATTAAAAGTTGAATCCAATTATGAAGGTTGAATTGATCCTCGTAAGTCTATTAATAATTTTTTTACAACTCAAAAATTTGATCAATCTAATTTAAAGTTGGTATAAGATCAATTCTAATAATTATTGTTATTTAATAATTTACATATAAATATTTAGGTTAATAATTTCTATACTTTATTCTAACTTATGATCAAAATTTTTTATGTTTAAAAATATTTTAATTTGTAAAATCTTTAAAATTTCTTTGATGCTTTGGTAAATTATTATAAATAAACATTCAAGTATATTAGAAAAGTAATTTAAAAACATCATTATCAGCAAACAGTTGAGCTTTAATGCTTTGAATTTCTAAACTAATATTATAATATCTTATAATTTAAATATAAAAAATATTATCTATTTTAGTTTTAAAAAATTACATAAATAAAGTATTTCTTTAAAGATTATCAATTTCAATACTACTCCAGCCCAAATATCCCTTAACTATAGAGTTTTTCATGATTAAAAAAAATTACTGAATTTTTTATTATTAGTTTTATAGTTTTATCTCAAAAAATACCTTTATTACTTTTAATCTCATTATCTATTTATATAATTTAGAATCTATTCTATTTTTTGATGTGGAATAATTCATTCCTATACTCCTCTACTTAAAAGCCTTATCAAGAGCTGTATATTGTTCAGATGATTTCTTTTTTACTTATATGAATATCGCTTTCACCGATTGCTTCCCACTCTCTTCAATCACGAGTGCCACGAATATGGTAAAAGATTAAGATGGAAGGCCATAAATTCAAATGATTAAATTAACAAACACATGAATGTATAAAATTTTGACTTAAAAATAACAAAAAATTAATCAAAAATCAAATTAACTCTTGATTAAATTGTGAAAACGAGTAGGTTAAATATGCATGAATTAACATATGATAGAACACCTCTCGTCCAAACTTTAGCATGAAATGAGGTCATAATTGAGTTGTTACTACACTCTATCGACTCTAAGAAATTATTGGGTTCTCTCAAAGTAATAACTTAACTTTTTATCTATAAGCACGTGTCACATAGGCGTACAGAGATATAACATGCTAATGATTTTATTTTTTTCTGCTTAATGTAATGTTTAGTATGAATGATTTTATATTTAATATTGAATTTTTATGCTTGTATAGAAATTTTTATTTATTTTTGCATAATTTGTTCATATCAAGTAAAAATAGATATCCATATTATGAAAAAAAATATATATAATAAGCAATGTATCAAGCAAAAAATTAATAGAACTATTAAGTATTAACTTTGCTTTGCGTCTGTGTGTTACGAGTTTTGCATGCCTACATAACGCGTGCTAATAAGCCAGTGAATAGCTAAGCTTGAGAGAACCCAACAGTTTGATGTTTAATTCGAATTAAACGTAGCATGAGTTATTGTGTCGAGCCACAAATCGTGGTCAGATCAGATTAAATTGGCTTGATTTTATTTTTTAAAAATTAAAAATATATTTAATAATTTAATATAATTATTTGTACATAAGTACGTGTTTGTTATAGTTATGATATTTGTTTGATAATCTTGTAAACATAATTAATTTAATTTAAAATTTTAACCAAAATATTTTTAAAAAAAATTAAATTCTTGAAGTGTTTGAGTTCACTTTATTAGTGCTTGAATGAGCTCCAAATTAAAACAAGTCAATATAAATTTAAATTAATTTGATATGAGCCAAATTTGAGTCATGACTCGGCTCAAACTCGGATTCTCACCCAGCGTGCGCGTTCTTAAATAGTTATATTGGCATATATGGTAATTTCATTTGTTTCACGAGGGTATCTACGTCATAATGGAGTTATTTGCCAGCGCGCCTAACAAAAACGGATTTATTTATTTATTTATTTATTTATTGGCTTGGTGACAAATCTGGCAAGTAAAGCAATGGCAACTGGCAAGGCGAAAAATTGGAGCAGAAGACGGGTCGCACCTTTCTCTGACATAGACATCTCAACCGCACGATCAGGGTTCGATGAAGAATCCTAGCCGTCCGATCACCATCAGTTCAAACTTTTTTTTGGGATATTACACTCAGGTCCTTAAGTTTAAATCTTATTATCACACAAATCCATATTTTTAAAATTATAACATCTAGTCCATAATATTTAATAAATTATAATATTAGTTCTTTTATTTTTTATTATTAATAGAACGCAATAAAAATAAAAAATTTATGTAATAGACCCGACTTAGTGGAATTAAGGCTTAGTTATTATTGTTGTTGGTGGTGGTGGACTAATCTCTTTAATTGAAAAATTAGATGAACTTATATGTATATAAAGGAAAACAAGAGAGACTCAAATGCTATTTTATTATAAAAGTATATCGAATAACTCGAGAGATAAAAAGAATGCTACTTCAAGAATGATAACATAATTTATGGATCATGAAAAACTAATAACCAAATGGTAGCTCGTCAGGATGAGCATTCATATTTCAATTGAATTGAAAAGTTCGCACCTCCTAAACAAATCTTGGGATATTCAATAGCTCGAGGCACATGAATTCTAATAATAACATTTAGATAACATGACATCTAAATAATATTGACATTGAGATAACACTGAACCAAATACCCTCTTAGTATTATGCTATGCTATTTAGATAAAATAATTATTTAATTTAATAATATTTATAAATAATTTTTTATAAATTTATAGAATTATTAATTAAAAAATGACATTTAAGGGGGCGTTTGGTTCGTTGTTATCTTAGTGCTATGTTATGTAATCTAGATATCATCTTTTGACTAATAATTATTTATAGATGTCATTAAACTAAACAATTGCTTTCTCTAGATAGCATAACATAACATCAAGATAAAAAAAAAACATAACATCAAGATAATATTGAACCAACGCCCCCTTAAATATCATGACATCTAAATTACATGACATAACAATGAAATAACAATGAATCAAATACCTCCTTAGTTACAAATTTCAATATAAAATACCATAAAATTCATATATTAAGTATAACATAATTTTTATTAAATTACTAATATTGTAAGTCCTTGCACAGTGGATTATTTTGTATTTTTCTTGTGATTATTGTGACGTCAGTGGACGAAGAGAGGGGGGAGTATTCGACGGGTGATGTTCCAAGAAAGAAAAATCACTGGTATAGAGTGCAACTCTTGACAGACTTCTAGTTCAAATAATGAGCGGTGAGAGGGGCACAAAAATGAATCGACATATATCAGAAAGGGAGAGAGATCATGAGCTGTATAAGTAGATAACGTGATCTAAAATAGTAGATGCACCTTTTAGGCAAAACTGTGAGGCTAATGATGGAAAACTCCATAATTAAGCGTGTTTAGGCTGGAGTAGCAGTGAGATGAGTGACCTCTTGGGAAGCACTCAAATTACACAGTTTTTCTAAAGTCAAAGTGGATAATACCTTTATATTTAGATCATGAGATGTTACAATATGGTATTAGAGCCAACCTCCTTAATGTGATCTAAAATAGTAGATGTACCTTTTAGGCAAAATCGTAAGACTAATGATGGAAAACTCCATAGTTGAGCATGCTTGGGCTGGAGTAGCACTGAGATGGGTGACCTCCTGAAAAACACTCAAGTCATGTAGTTTTTATAAACACAAAGTGGACAATACCTCTACATTTGGATCACGAGATATTACAATTATGTACAAGATGAGGATAATGGTCTGCTATCATTAGTCGCGTATAATATCTTTACAATGAATAGATCAAATTCTTTAGCATTTCAAATTATTGCTAATGATATATCATAGTTGTAATGGTGGATTTGTGATATTCTCCGTAGGAAATGTTACAGCTAAGAAAATATATGTTACCGGAGAGGTTTTTCATACACAAAGGACTTAAAGGATGTTTGATTTAATGTTATTTTAATATTATATTATGTTATTTATAGAAAATAATTGTTTGATTTAATGATATCTATAAATAATCATCTACAAGATTATAAATTTATTAATAAAAAATAACATTTAGATGTCATAATATATAAATTAATGACATAACATTAAGATGACAACAAACCAAATGCCCCCTTAAGCAGAAGAGAACTACTCTTTAATTGTCTTCGATGGGAGGATAAGTTCAGCCAAAAGGTCATCTGTACAGAAGAAAAAAAGCTCACAAAAGTGATAATTTACTCTTACTTATGATGCTGTGGTTATTAAAATTGTTGAGGTTCTACCGCTTATTTCTTCAACAATAACTAATTTTCATCTTTTAATCACGTAAGAGTTAAGATCAATGTTAAGAACATCACAAACCCTTTTTGTGACGTCAATCGTTCTAAGGGGAGACTTGTAACGATGATACATCTGAGTACATTAAACTTCTTAAGTAATTATAGAAAAAAGAAAATAAAACTCCTTTATGTTAAAAACTCGAGTGAGAAAAAGCCACAGCACTTGTACTCAGAGGTTCGATGATTTCTATTATTTTGTGAAGGAAAAGTGCAACAAAAATGGATGAGTGCTGCTCTCGCTCAATCTTTAGCATTCATCATTAATTAAATATTTTTATTATGATAATTATATGTATTTATATCGAGTGTAAATGGCATCCAGGCCTTAAGGATACTATAAATTCATGCCAACTTTTTAAAAATCTCAATTTAGTTTTTTGCGATTGTGAAAATATTATAACTTTGATCTCTTTCTCAGAATCCTATCATTCTCATTTATTTTTTCTGATTAAAAATATAAAATTTGATTATTTTTTATTTTAATTATTTATTATTTAAAAAAAATATTATACTCTATTTTATTATTTTTTTAAAATTTAATAAAAATTTAAAATTTATTTTGTCTTATTTTTTTTCTTTGCATTAAAAATGTAAAAATGAAAATATTAATATTAGTATTTCAAAATTATATTTTAAAAAATTATAAAATCAATAAATAAGAATAACTATACAGCACTCTAATAAAATATTAGCAATTATATCATTAATTCATTAATTAATTTAGTGGATTTGGTTTTTAAAATATAAATAATTAATATATTGATCATTTATGGGGCTGTAATGCCATTAATTTTGCTTAAAGATTGAAAATCGATTTAAAAGAGTCGACTAATGAGCTATTTTTATGTGTCAAGATTTTTATGAATCTAATCTTGAGCAACGTATGATCAGATCGAGATGACTCAAAATCGGATTAATTAAAAAATAAAGTATATTATTTATATACAATTTTACATGTAATTAATTTAATATTTAAGTTTTTTGTAATATTTTAATAAAAACTTTCATTAGAATTTTATTCTTAATATTTATTCAAATCATATTTGTTACATATTAATTATTTTTATTTTTACTTTTAAATATGGGATCAAGATGAATGACTATAATTGAATAAACAAATATATTTATACATAAAATTAATCAAAAATTAGATAAAAGTTTGAATCGATAACAAAAAAATCAAACCTATCTCGAATTGAAAGCGAATCAAATTCTACTCATTTATTTTTTAAATTAATTTGAGATCAAATAAAAACTTTTGAATTAAAATTTTTACAAATATTTTAATTCAAAATTTAGTAAAAAGTTTCAATTCAATTTTAAGCGGACCGGCTCGAAATCAGATAATTAAATGCCCCGACGGCTGTTTAGTAATTTCCATAAAGACAGGAAGCCATAAAAGTTATAAATGGAATTTGATAATTGTTGAGGGTTATTGGCGTAAACTTCTCCTTTTCTTCCCAAATCCGCCTGCCAGCTTTCGGCATAAATACTTGGGCCTCCGCTTATTCTTTGAAGCGAAGGACAGAAGACGAAGGAGGCGGGCAGGACGCAAACCGACCGGACCAATCCCTAATAAAAATGCCCGACAACACGCGGTTCCAGCTGCTCCCCATCCTCCTCATATTCTTCTCCGGCGCCGGCGCAGCATCGACGGCAGTCGGCGGGATGCAGTTCCGAGAGGCCCCCCAGTTCTACAACTCCCCTGACTGTCCCCCTCCTCTTCCCCCATCGCAGGATTCCTCTTCCTGCTTCCCGTCGGCCCTCGTCCACGTCGCAATGACCCTCGACGCCACCTACCTCCGCGGCTCTATGGCCGCGATCCACTCTGTTCTTCAGCACTCTTCGTGCCCGCAATCGATCCAATTCCACTTCGTCGCCTCCTCCTCCATCCCCTCCCTCAAATCCACCATCTCCTCGTCCTTCCCCTCCCTCCCCTTTCGAATCCACCCCTTCGACGACTCCATCGTCTCCGGCCTCATCTCCACCTCCATCCGCCAAGCCCTCGATCGCCCTCTCAACTACGCCCGATCCTACCTCCCCCGCCTCCTCCCCACCTGCATCCGCCGCATCGTCTACCTCGATTCCGATCTAATCCTCGTCGACGACATCGCCGCCCTCGCCGCCACTCCCCTCCCTCCTCCGGCAGCCCTCGCCGCCCCGGAGTACTGCAATGCCAATTTCACCGCCTATTTCACCCCGACATTTTGGGCGAATCCGTCGCTATCGATGCAATTCAAGGGCCGGCGAGCCTGCTACTTCAACACGGGGGTGATGGTGATGGATCTGGATCGGTGGAGGGAGGGAGGGTTTACGGATCGGATTGAGGAATGGATGCATCTGCAGAAGCGGATGCGGATCTACGAGCTGGGCTCGCTGCCCCCGTTTCTCCTGGTATTCGCCGGCCGGATCGCGGCCGTGGATCACCGGTGGAATCAGCACGGCCTCGGCGGCGACAACTTCAGGGGCCTCTGCCGCGATCTCCATCCGGGACCGGTGAGCCTGCTGCATTGGAGCGGAAAGGGGAAGCCGTGGGCGAGGCTCGACGCCGGCCGGCCCTGCCCCCTCGACGCCGTCTGGGCGCCGTACGATCTTCTCGTGCCCGCCTTCTCCATCGACGATTCATCTTGATGATCCAGCGATCACAGATCGGCACAGTAGCTAGACGGCGAACGGCGAAAGGGACGCGGATGTAAATAATGAATGGAGGAGGCTATTTTGTTGTATACAGAAATAGGAGAGAATACCTTCTTTTATTTTTTTTTTTTTTGGCGATAATTAATAAAATAGGCGAAAATATGCCAGAGCTGGAAAGATTCGTCTTCCAATTGTTGGCATAATTACATTTTTCTTAAAAAAAATAAAAAATTAGTGGTTTATATATAATATATATATATATATATATATCACTAAATACATTTTGATTCATTTAGTTCTTTCTTTTTTTATGATCTTTCTAATAGATACGATTTCCCTTGTTAGTGAATTAATAAAATATACCAATTATAGATTTTTTAGGATTAATTACTAATAAATTTTTATAATTAATTTATAATTATATTTTAATTCTTGAATTTTAAAAATTTATTGATAAGTTCATATAGTTAATTTTTAATTATATTTTGATTTATGAGTTTTAAAAATTTGCTAATAAGATCTTAAATTTTAATTATTATATATATATATATATTAAAGTTTTTTATGGGAGATAGAAGGATAGGGAAAGAGGAGTTTTTTTTTAGTCGGAGAAAAATTAGAAAGAATAAATTTAAATTTAAGGATCTTTAATATTATATATATTAGTTAAATTAATTTATAATTCTATCAATAAATTTTTAAGAATCATGAATCGAAATATAATTAGAAATTAATTATAAAGAGCTATTGGCATTTTTTTTTTGATGTAAAATTTGAAAGAAGATTTTTATTAAATGTGTATATGATTGGTCAACTGAGAAAAACCTCAAAGCCAAATTGTCCTGATCCTCAAGAACTGAGAAAATAAAAAGCATTTTAATTATGCTTTTTTGTTTGCATATAAATTTAAATATTTATAGTTTTAGATAAATTTCTGATAGTTCTACTTCATATCACATTTAACTGCATGATATAGTAAGAAATAATGAGAATATTTTAAATGATCGAGTTGCAAATTTCAGTTATTTTACTATGTTCGAGATTTAATGCTAAGATGTTTGTGTTTAATCCTTAGAACCTGTCTGTTTGTAAGGTTTAATTTTAATAAAATTAAAATTAAACTTGAATAGAAATATTATGTTGAAATATATGAGGGATGTGATATAAAGTTAGTTATTATATTGGAATATGTAAGAGATATAATATAAATTAGTTATTATTTTAGTAATGTGCGTAGGATGTGAAATAAAGTTAATTTTTAATATTAAACTTTATGTGTGATGTAATACGTCTGTTAAAATTAAATTAGGTTAATTTTGAATTGCTAAACAAATAGAGTTAAATATAGTAATATTACTTGTATTTTATAATTTTTTTTACTAACAACATGGAATGATAGACTAATTTTTAAAACTTTGGGCTATTTAATTTCTTGTGTGTTAATTTGCATAGACTTTAGCTAAATTAATTTGAATTGAGTCCCATTATAGATTCAAAATGGTCACTATTATGCAACATATAAATTTTTAATTAGAAGAAAATCTTATAGAAACTTAATTAAGTAACCATATATGACAGATATTGTGACGCCCGTGGTCAAAGAAGACGGAGAGTGACGCCGGGTGATGTCCTAAGAGAAAGGAATCACTGAGGCAAAGTGCGGCTCCTGGCAGGCTTCTAGGCCGGATTATGAGTGGTGAGAGGGGCACATGAATGAATCGTCCCACATCGAAATGGGAAGGAGATCCTGAGCTGTATAAATAGATAACGTGATCTGAAATAGTAGAGGAGCTTTTTGGGGCAAGATGGGTGACCTCTTGGGAAGTACTCAAGTACATAATTTTCCTAAAGTCAAAGCGGACAATACCTCTACAATGAGATCACGGGATGTTACAGATATTTAACGAATATTCAAGAATCCAAAGTTTGAAATAATCATATGTGATAATGATAATGCTTGATTACCGTAATATAATAAATCAATATTTGTTAATTACTGAATTCTAAGATAGATTGATTATTAATTATGGGTTCATGAAAAACTATTATTGACGTATAGAAGAAATTTATATACAACTAAAAATTTATTTATATAAAAAAATATCGTGGTAATTACTATGTTTAAGCTAAGAAATTGCCTATGCATCACTTTTTTAAATCAGCCAATATGAATAACTAATTAGAACTAACAACTGTATCTTTCTTTAGATACAAGCTCGTATGAGATACCTCATGTTGTGTGCAAGTAGTTCGTCGTGCTCTCTTTGACGTGGCCTTTTCCACAATAGCCTTTCACTTTGGGATCTCCTCTATTCGTTGCTGAGCACTTGTGACTTTGAATAAATAGTTAATACTTAAAAAAATATCATGCGTGAAAATAATATCTATTAATGGAGTTTTTCCTAACTCAGTGGGGAGTGAGCTTATCTAGAATCAAGGAGCCTCAGATTCGAATTCACACCACCATAATTTTCAATTGGGTTGGGAGGATTGTAGTATTTAGGGTGAAAAGAATAAAAAAAAATGTCTATTTTCTTGATAACACGAATAACTCTCACAAGAATATTTAGGGTGCCATGGTTAATCCCATGCACCGAAATATATAAATATATGAGTAATTTGATAAACTGGTACAATACAAGTTAAAAATGAGTCACCCTAGCTCCTGTTTGTTTGACAGTTTAAAATTAATTTAGTTTTATTTTAAATATACATTACATCATACATAAAATTTAATATTAAAAATTAATTTTATTTCACATTCTACACATATTACTAAAATAATAACTAACTTATATCACATTCCTCATATATCTCAACATAATAACTAACTTTATTTCACATCATTTATAATTTTAAAAAAATATTTTTATTTAAATTTAATTTTAATATTATTAAATTTTAAATTACGAAACAAACAGAGGCTACATTTGTTATCTGCCAAGTTATTCTCTCTCTTACCCATTTGCTTGATGACTTCTCAGTGTAAATTATGGGGGTTTTGACGTGGCACACAAAAGCAAATGGCTTTTACGGCGTGGTGTGGATGAAGGCTGTCATCGCCAGTAAATAATTTTGAAATATTTTAATTGTTTTATACATATTTAATGAAATTTGAACGAAAGGACTGAAGTGAAAATTATGTTGGATTTGAGCGACCAATTAATAATTTTTTAAAAATATGAATCAACATGAAACTACATCATAATCTCACGAAGCTAACTGTAATTTATGCCTAATGTATTAATATTTAATAATAATATTATTATTATTTATTATAATTATTATTATTATAGAGTGTCGGTGGATCATTTTGGTGAAAGAGAGAAGAGATGTTGACCTATTAAGCGTCGCATTTATTAATTAGCCTTCTTTTTCTTGAGGGGGCATGTGAGTGATCTTCAAGTCCAACATGGGGTCCACCTTGGATTATGTTTGACTTTTTAAAATTAAAAATTAAAATAAAAAAATCAGCTAATTATTATGTTAAGATATATAAAAATATTATATAAAGTTAATTATTATATTAAAATATATGAAAAATATGATATAAGTTAGTTATTATTTTAGTAATGTGTGTAAGATATGAAATAAAATTAATTTTTAATATTAAATTTTACGTGTGATGTGATCATGTGATATATCTGTTTAAAATTAAAATAAGTTAATTTTTAATATTTAAATAAATACGACTTTAGTTTAATGTATAAGATCATTAATTTCTTTCTGAAAGTATAATGATATATTTATTTTATACTTCCAAAATAATTTAATTATATATTACTTATCTCAGATATTTCCTTTCATTTTTTTCCCCCACTTAACTCACAAGCCTTCTCTTCAATTAGGGACTCAAGAATTTTAAAAAACATAAAATGTCATACTCTAATTTGAATATATATAGATAAATTATCTTAGAGATTAAGGGTCTGTTTGACCCAAGACTATTTTGATCTTTTTCAAAATCAAAATAATATTAAAATAATAATAATAATAATAATAATAATAATAATAATAATAATAACAAATAAATAATTTTTTATTATATCCTACTAATACTATTTATTATTATTAGATTAAAAATTTATTATTATTATTATTTTAATCAATACTATTTTGGTCTTGAATAGGACCAAAATAGTCTTAACGACAAACAAGCCCTAAAATATAATTTTAAAAAAAAATTATTGCAATTAGGTCTTTCTAATTTAAGCCCACATGTAATTACGTCTTTTTAATTTTTAAATTAATAAAATTAATTCTCTAATTTGTGATAATGTATAAATAGGTTATTCGGTCTTAATAAGGTTACTTAACAAAAATATTTTTTTTCTAATAATTAAATCATGTTGGACAATATATTTACATAAAATATTAATGTTATTTTAAATTAACTAAAGCAGTCCACTAATTAGAGAAAATATTATTCATCGAGCTTTTTTATTAATATCAATGAACTTATTTGTACTTTATCTCAAATTAAATAACCAATTTAATTGAATTGAAAATTAAAGGGACCTAATTACAAGTAGGTCTAAATCAGAGGGATCAAATTGATATTAAACTTTTTTTTAAAAACAAATTGAGTAAATAAACAAGCTGAGCAGTCCTTCTCCAGCTGGTGGAAAGGGAGGGGAGAGCTTCAGCTTTGCTTTAATTGCTATTGAAGTGAAAATTACAGAAAACCACCCCCTTTGCTTCTATTTTACTACTAATATCCTCTTTTAAATTAAAAGACCAATTTAGAAGCACTTTAGTTTGATCATAATAACAATGATAGCCATACTAATAATAACAAGAGTAAATTCATGAAGCATAAATTTGATTAGCACTTGTTCTTCCTCCGACTGGTTCCCTCAGCTTCAGGTTAGATCAAAGTAAATTTTGATGGTTCTACAGGAGTTGGAGCTCCTCGTGATGGTTAGTATTAAAATCTTCATCAGAGCGGCCTTAGTGCCTGAGATTAGAGACGTGTGAGACTAGGCTTGTTAGAGGATATATCAATACTGTAAAAAGCATTTGTAGCTAGATGGAGATATTTTTCAAAGTGATTATTGATATTCTACAGGATGCTAAAGGTGATACGACTTGGCGGGAGCTTTTGAATATCTCTGATATTTTTGTACCTTTAAGGCCTACAAAATCTCACATGTTTATAGATTTATCAATAGAAAAGTAGATTTTGTCGCATATTTTGCTAATAATATTAATGCAGTGTAGGAAAGAAGTTTGTCTTTCATGCAGAATTTTTGTTTGATCCTTCAAAGAGGACTTGGAAAACTCTTATACTTGAATTTTTTGTTTTTTTAAGTGATGTATATAAGCTAAAATTAAATTTCAAAAATACTTATCACAAATAATTACTGATTTTACGAATTATATTTGATTAATTATTTCTCCTCAATGAAGAATTTTATCATGTAGTAAGTAGAAGGCACAAATATTAGTTATCATCACGATATTATCAAAATAAAATATGACCACAAGTTCAACAAAGATGGGAGTCTCGGGGACTATAATATGCAAGGTTTTGAGAATCGCGTTAGAGATTGAATCGGTTAATTGATCGGTTCATGGACTAATCGGTTTAAACGATTGAACACCTAATTAATAAACATCTTATTTTTAACACTAGCATTCCAATTAAGAGGGTATTTGTTTCGTTGTTATCATGGTGTTATATCATCTAATTTAGATGTCATCTTTTAACTAATAATTCTATAATCTCATAGAAAATTATTTATAGATGTCATTAAATTAAACAATTATTTTTTCTAAATAATATAACATAACATTAAGATAACGTTGAACCAAATACCCTCTAAGCCATTGTGCCATAATTCAATTGCAGGAGCCATTTTAGGTGTCGAATAGTATCTAGTCAGTATCACAGTGGGACCGTGATTTTAAACATTGCATTCTTGTCCCTTTAATTTCTCTCTTCTTCTTTAAAATGAAGTAAAGCTTAGTAGTGTAATTAAATAATTAGATGTGCTTTAAAGGGTTAAGTATCTTAATTGAAGGTTAAATATTTTGTACTTTAATTGAGCCAACAACACTCTAGTTAATTATCTTGCTAATTTAATAGTAGACAGAGATTTTATTTGGGTGAGGAGTGTGTCTCTCTATTAATTTTTGTAATTTTCTATAAAAAAATATAATTTAATGTATTATTTGTACTTTATTTTATTTTTTGATTGATTAAATATTTTGTACTTTAATTAATCCAAAACTAATGCCACACTTTCAAATTGTTGCTTTAAACATCCCAAATTAAATGTTAATGAAAGAGAGAACAATTATGATGTGAGTGAGAAAATTTTGAATGAATCTCATTTGAATTAACTACAAAAGCCAGGGACATAAATAAAATCAATTATAAAAGCAATTAATTTCAATAAACATATTTCAAAAAATTCCCTTATCTTGCATATTTTATCGTCATCTCTATAATTACAGATGTGAGAAAGAAGCTTGTGAAAAAAAATTATTTAGCTGAAGTCTACACGACAATGATCTAAGAGAAGGTGCTCAACAAATAATTGGGAATGATGCAATTAAGGTCTACGAGTTTTGTAATTGATAAGCTTCGAGAAAGTAGCAATTATCCAAATATGGCTTATAGGTTCTCAATCGAGCATGAATTGCAAGTGATCGAGTTCAGATAATTAGTGAAGTCTGAAATACCAGTTATTTCGAGGGATGGATATAAAAAAAAAAGGTTATTTCAAGAAATGAGAAATTGAGAATGAGCCAAGATATTCTAACTAGATGGCCTCTTAATTTCCATCAAGTGGAGTTAATTAATTAAGAATATCAACATCATTATAGCCTATAAATATATTTTAAAGCTTAATCAACATACCCATTTTAAATTAAAAGAAAAAATGAACACTTTACTACTCTATAAAGAAAATAATTAATATATTACTGCAGTTAATGATCTTAATTGTAATTAAATTATTGAAAAATTGGTAGATCTTGATAAGCATCAAACCTTTTTTTTTTTTTTTTTGAAAAATTATGTGCATCAAAGTTGTTCCCCATCACTTTCCAACCATCTAATGCTGCCCATACTGCCACATATTTTTAATGCATGCCACATGCCAGTTGAAACTACATATTTAGGCCAAAATTATTAGCCTTTACAAACCCTTTTTCTTTTTCACTTAGCTCGAGTTTAAACTCAAAATACACTCAAATTTCAGTCTGTTTACTATGCTTATAACTCGAAGAGAACTAACTTTAAGCAATTATACATAATAAAAAGAGAAAAAAATTACGTAACTACACGCACATCTTCAGTTATATATATCTTATCAATAATAGCAGATATATATATAGTAAGTTTTTAACTTAACTCGAGCTAACCTGAGAAGCTATTCACGTTAGGAAAAGCTTGTTTAAACTCCAGTCAATATCGGCCAAATGCATGATTCACGATAACGAAGTGCTGTTACTAGTCATAAACATTTGGATTGTATAATGCAAAATATGTACTCCAATGATTTATTGATGCTTATGATCATGATGTTGGAGGAAAAAAGTTTGACATGCATCATGTGGAATGTAGCATGTCCCATGTGTTGTGTGCCCAATATCACCATTAAATAATTCATCATCATCCTTTTGATCTTTATTTCAACTACCATAGTTTTGAGAAAAAAAAAATTGGTGTAGAGTTTGATATATCTCTATAGTCTACTTATAAATATATTTTAGTTCATACTTTTTGAAATCTCTTACTTACATCCTTTAATTAAATTAAAACTAATAGGTCTCCATTATGCTTTACTTTTTTGTTCCTATTTTAAATTCTAGGAACCTAATAAAAAATTTTAAAAAATATTAGAGACCTAAATGAAGGATTTAAGAAAAGTATAGACCAAAGTATAATTATATATAAACTGAAGAAACTTATCAGTAATTTACCTTAAATTCTTTCACTTATTCTCATTTCGGCCCATTTTTTATTTTTTTATTCTGGCCCATTGCTAATTGCTGGGATTTCAAAATATTTTGGCCCAGTAAATCCCCCAATGGGCCTTAAGCCTAGGTAGGCTAGCAAGGCCCGAGACTTTCTCTTCACGGGCTAGAGCCAAATTTAAGAAATTTTTACCATATTTTAATGAAAAATTATGGATACAATATCACATTTAATAAATTGGGGTTTTTACCCGTATGACACAAAAAACTTCAATATTTACTTATTAGACACCCTAAAGTTAAATATTACATGACACACACTTATTTATTTTAATTTTACAACCAACACACCCTAGTTAAAAAATCCTTACATTTTATTTAAGTAAACCATACTTAAGTTATGTTTTAACTTAAATAAGGTTCACAGTC
>KZ451982.1:1138640-1168452 GCA_002786265.1 Apostasia shenzhenica
GCGCTTCCGCGCAACTCGGCCGCCGGCGGTGTCGTGCGGCAGAGCGAGGCTGCTAGCGGTGTCTTGCGGCCGCCAGAGGCGGCGCGGGGCGGCGCGGGGCGGCGCGACTGTCGGATCTGGTTGAGAGAGGGAGGGTAAGGGTATAATGGTGATTTTGTATATTTTTTAATAATAAAAAAAGGACCCAGATGATATTTTTGAAAACTTATGGACCCCGATGATAAATTTTAAAAACGTGAATTTGTGTGATAATAACCCTTAAACTCAAAGACCTGGGTGAAATTTGCCCTATATAAAATGTACTATATAACTAAATCTTTTTATAAGTTTAGCGATCTTAAAAATTACATTAAAATTTATAATTTTTAATAAATACGGTGTTATATTCATAATTCTCTTTATTTTGAATAATGCCATGCACAAATATTGAAATGCATGTTGGTTCAATTCATTAACCATGCACAATATTACAGATATAATATAATCATTAAATTTGGCACGCCACTATGGATTAAGACTTAAGAGGCTTATATTTTAATATAGCCACATAAAATTCAGAATTTACATGAGGCACCTCATTACCATTTCTCATTTTAATTTATAACAACACTCCATGAGTTTAATTTTTACTGATATGCTATAAAATTATTTCTATTTATTAATTTTACAATTTTTAAAATTATATTTTAAAATATTAATATTATATTAACCCAGAGAAAACAAGAAATTTAAAAAAATTAATTTTAAAATATATAAATAATTTCAGCTAATAAAAAAAAATCAAATTTTATATTTTTTATTCAAAAATAATAATAAAAATAGCAAGCTTTTGAAGAGGACCAAAACTATAATACTACAACCTTAAAAGAGCCCAAATCAAAATTTTTTAAAAGCTGAAATCAATTTGCAGCACACTTTTGACCTCAAGGGCCTGGATGCAATTTACCCTTAAAAAATCACTAATTTCTGCAACAAATAATAATAATAATAATAATAATAATAATAATAATAATAATAATAATAATAATAATAATAATAATAATAATAATTTGGTATACTAATGATCAGTTAGTACCTCCATACATTTCAAACATCTGAAATCACATTTTATTATTCAAAAAATATACATATAATGTTCCAGATCAAATTCAGAGTTTATGAACTTGAATAATATGAGGAGTTCTTTTATCTAATTTATTTATATTCCTCACAAAATATTCATGCAGGCTGTGAAAATAATATTATGCAACTATGAGAAGGGAAAATCTGGCCTTCAGTTCAGTATGGAAAGCTCCCTGTCAAGCGTATATGGTCTAGCGTAGATCTGAGGCCGTACTTGAGAACTGCTTCATTTCCGGCTCGAAAACCATCTCCATAAGCCGGAGAAGAATCCGACTCAATCTGGTGCTTGAAGAAATCTCCGAGCTTCCGCTCAAACTGTGACCGTGTTCCTTTTTTCGTCGACGGAGCCGAAGAGGAGGAAGAAGAGGAAGATGAGGATGATGCAGTGCTGCTACCAGAGCCCGACATTATCTCCGAGTCTAGCCACATGTGAGCCAAAACTTGGCATATGCCTTCTTCTATTTCTGGACTCAAACCACGAAATCCTAAAGACAAAATATCGACAATACAAAATACATAAATTACAATAGAAATAAAAAGACGTAAGCCTTATTTATACATCTCTGGGTATCAATTGACCTAAAAGCTTAAGCGTATTTCAACACAGCATTGTTTCTTTTTGAGTTTATGCCAGTGGCGGAGCCAAGATCACAAATCAAGGGGATCAGATTAGGCCAATAATTATGAGAAGAAGGAGCGGGAGATTAATTTGAAGTAGAAGGCCGAGTAAAGATTATTGAACGAGGCACCGACTCGATAGAGAAAACAAGATGGAGGCAACGGTGATCAGCAGGAGCCTAACGATAGAGGTGCGTGAATTGACTACTAGTGATGCGAAAATCAATGAAAATCGATGGAGGCAACTCTGACTGATTGCTAGGATTTCACTTTGAGGAAGAGCCGACTCAAGTGGTTAAAAACGAGAAGTGAGGCAATAGAGTGCGATAGAGAATATAATAAATAATTAATAATTAATAAATTAAAACTATTATTATATTATGGTATATATAATAGGGTAAGTGGCATTTTGGATTGTGAGGTTAGAAGAGTGTTGCAAATTAGTTCAAATTTTTAAAAACTTTTATTTGGGTCCTGAGATTATGAAAGTACTGCAGTTTTGGTCCTCTTTTAAAATGTCATTATTTTTACTATTTTTTGATTAAAAATGTGAAATTTGATCTTTTTTATTACTTTGATTCATTTACATATTTCAAAGTTCTATTACAACCATCTATTTTTATTATTTTTTTAAAAATTTAATAAAAATTTAAAATTTAATTTTTCTAATTTCTTTATTTATATACATTAAAAAAGTAAAAATAAAAAATATAAATATTAATATTTTAAAATTATAATCTAGAAAATCATAAAGTTAACAAATAAGACTAATAATACAACATATTTGTAAAAAATTAGCAATTAAGTCTTAATTGGAATCAAAACTGTAGAATTTTTTTAACTTCATATTAAAACTGTAGACTAATATTAAAGTTTTTAAAAAATTAGAATCAATTTGCAATGGCCATTTGATCTCAAGGTCTTGGATATAATTTTTTATATATAATAAATTTATAGAATATTTTATATAAAAAAATTATGGAGGATTTAGGGGGTGCAATTGCACCCCCTTATTTAAAGCTAGATCCGCCCCTGGTTTATGCTAGAAATAATTAGGGGGGACACTTAGAATGAGATCTCTTACTCTTTTAACATATTATGATAAATCTCTAGTAACCAACTAATTATAATTATATTGTTACAATTATCTTATTACAATTTCTATAATTTCGACAATTAAATAAGCGACTAACCACAACAAGCGAAATAGACTACCAAAGGGGTACCTTTGAGTCGCAGCCATGCATGCATCATTTCATGAGCAAGAATTGAGCCTGTTAATAATCTACACTAAAGAAAGCTTAGAATAAGAGCTGGAAGATCTTTTTTAAATTACAGTACATAAAAGGAAACAAATAAGTACTCATTTTGAGCATCTTGAACAAAAGTAAATACCTTGGTAGCCCATAAAGAATAAGAATGGCAGTCACTTCACATTGTCGTGTAAGCCGGTATGGTTCTGTAATCATTTCAATGATTCTAAATCCAGCACCGAACCTCGGCCTCCGCAGAATCTAGACGGATTCTCAGTCAACAATTGAAGACTTATTATAGGGTATTATAGGCTAGCATACAAAAAATTAGACGAATCTCACCGTGCTAACTATCTGCTCTTCTGAGAGACAAAGACCTCTGGTTTCAGGAAGGTGATGGGTTCCCTATAAAACATTAATCACTGGCAGTGAAGCTTGATATTGTTAATTAATGATAGAAATGGGAGATACTTTCGGGTATCTTACTTTCTTTTCTCCTTCCATGGCTTCATTTAGAGCTTGCCTCTCAACAAGCAGTAATGGAATCTGCTGATCCACCTTCATGTTCAAACCTTCATAAAATTCTTGAATATCGAGATAAAGAGGTTGGCATTCATGGGTATCCATTACTGAGGAATCTAAACATTCTAGGCAAAGCTTCCGACCGTCATCTAAAGTAACATAATTTGCATCTCTCGGCTGATTTTTGATGATAAAACAAGAGATGGAAATGAAATAAGTCTCTATAGAACAGAAAATGATATGGAGCCCCAAAGGTTCTAAGATCTTTAAGTATTAGCTTTAGCCAATAGTTGAAGGGATATACTATCCTCTCAATTAGTGGATAAAGCCCATACCTAAAGATCCTATAGCCTTTGAGGGCTAGTTGTGGGAGTTGTAGTATTGTTCATATAGAATATATGTCTGTGTTTCAGAATCTTGGAAAATAGGTCCTGGAATACTAATTGCTAACCTCCATCCTTTCACAGCTGCAGCACCTAGGAGTGCCATCATGCTCATGTGAAGGACAATACTTTTGCATCCAAAAAGGATGTGCCCTGTATTCGATGAGGCCATGCCTGTTTGTCGGAATCTGAAAGGATGATGATGAAGCTCTGTATGAATTGAATTCGATGCGGGACAAAAGATGAGGAACTGATCTAACACTAAAACTAATGTGGATAGAAATGATTTTAAAATCATTAACAAAGCATAATATCAAATATATATATTTCATTAAGCACATTGCCCTGATCATAATCATTACAGAAATGATTTTAAATCATTAACAAAGTATGATGCCAAATGTATCGTTCAATAAGCAGATTGCTCTGATCAAAAGCAGGTAGAACAAGTCACCTGTTCCAATGCATTTAAAAAGAATACCAAATGAGATATTCATACTCATGCTTGCCCTGTTTGGCGTGAAGACCAAAACAGGACTAAAACATGACCAAAATGGTACTAATTTAAAAAACAACAATAATAATAATAAATAAATATTTTAAATCATTCTATACAAATTCAAATATAAAAAATATTATTTTACTTTACATACTCAACAATTTAAAATAAAAATATCAATTTTATTTCACATTCTAGACCAAAATATTCAAATCGAGTATTTTGATCTAAGATGTGAAATAAAGTTTATATTTTGTTAAAAATTATTGAGTATGTGAAGTAAAATATTATTTTTTATATTAAAATTATTGTAGAATAATTAAAATAATTTATTTATTATTATTATTGTTATTTTTTAAACTAGTATTATTTTGATCCTGTTTTGGTCCTCGCGCCAAACAGGGCCGTCTGTTCTTATTGACATCGAGCAATAATTTTCAGTTTCCACAAGGAACAATCTACTCGGTAGCAAATTCATAATTATTATTTAAAAGTTCGGGAGCTCGTTTGTAGAGAGCATTGCTTTAAACATAGATGAATGAAAAAGAGAAGCAAATGCGAGTGAATCAAACTAATTTGAGATCAAGTGTTTTTTTTAAATGGAGCACAGGTCTACATCATAAGATAAAACTTCTGATAGTTTGAATAAAGTAATGAAGAAGGTAGTACACTAGTTCTATGGCAATCATCTATAAATTTAGTAAGTTGAGAAATTCCTACTATGATCTAGTTTAGATTGTAAAGTAAGTATTTGATCCAACTAATTACATGATTAGCCTTCACAATGGCTAACAAAAGTTAAAATTTGACAGACGCAACATATAACAGTGAAATGTGCATCATAGTTTCTTATCTATCATATAGAGGAGGGATTAAACACTTACAAATTGCTTGCAAACATCACACTTTGGGTGATAAAGTTCTCGGTAGCATGACTTGTGATAAGGATGATCCCCATACATAGAGAACTGTTGCCAAAAAAAAAAAAGAAGGCCGTGAATAGAAAGAAATTTTATTCAATGATTTCTACCATGGCCTTTTAAATGCTTAACCTCATAGTCAGTAATTGGCTGATCACAAGCATAACATCGAAAGCACTCCGGGTGCCATACAGCATCCATGCAGCTAAGAAACCTTCCATGGCCAATTTCATTCTTGCATCCAGCACAAATCCTACATTGAATAGTATCAATCCACAACAAAGTATCGATCATCATGCATATACACAAAATTCTTAACAGACATGACACAAAAACGATAAATAAGGCCCTCAATTAATGACACATGCATCGCCAAAAAACACAGTAATATGCCTAAAGTACAGAAAATTTCACAATTTATATGCATAAAAACATTCCTACAAATTTCTCAATGAAAATACATCTTATTCACTAAATAGCCCTCTTTGGCCTATTGCCATCAAGGAACCACCCCTAGCGATCAGGCTGTTACAATTGTATTTGTACATTTATCTTCCAAATCACATTTAGCAATAATTATTGTGAAATATTTCTCACAGTATTTACCCCTAAAAATTGACACATCCTGTAATACAGTTGGCCTAATGTCACTGAACAATAAATATAATATAAAAGAACATAAAAAACTTAACCATAATTATATACTCTCTCTTCACTAAGAACTTAATCTACATACATAGAATATCTCAGTCTGTAATTTCACATATAAAATATGAATCATATCTGTACAAAGAGACTCTACATGTAAAGTCTTTTCGTATAAAAATAACACGGACTTTTGTCACACTCATCAAAAACAAAATCATAAATTAGAACTTAAAATTGAAAATACTTCTGCAAAGAAGATTAATGCAAGACAAATGCAATGCTTCTCCACAAACATCAACAAGAACATGGGCAACAGTCTTTACAAAAACATTGTGCTAGTTAATATATATATTAAAACTAAATTTATCGGTGACCCAACTTAAAATTTATATTTCAAGGATATTCAGCAACAAACATTGAAAAACGTCATCATTATATGATTACAAAACAATACCTGGACCGTGTCGGAAAGAAAAATGATGATGGATTATAAATGCGACCATTTCGGAGAGGAGGTGATCCACCAATCTGCCGGGGAGGCGATTCAGTATTTAAGCTTTCTTGCAGAGCCCTTGCAAGTTGTTCATCTTCTTCCAAATTCGGTTCATGATCTAAAATAAAGCAAAAGAGCTAGTCAAGCTCACAATAGCAGCTGTAACAAATGTGTTCTAAAGAGCTAACAGAAGCAAATCACACAGTCACTGTCAGACCTATAGAATAGGAATTGGCTTGTGAAACAAACAAGAATATATGGCAATAGAACAAAAAGGCTGGTCCAAGACACTTTCTATTGATCATACTGTCTGGATGATGAAAATTAGTCATAAATTTCGAACATGGGATGCATAAAAGGATCAGAGCAGCAACATAAACACTCAAAGTAACATTGTTGCACTCGACTGAAAATCAATAAGATACCAGAAACTCAGAATTCTCCGCAAGGCATTATCCTTGAAGAACCTGACATTTAAATCTTCATTACATCTTATGTAGCAGTTATATATTGCTGCCATGCCATACAACAAAACAACAACAACCAAGCCTTAATCCCACTAGGTGGGGTCGGCTACATGAATCCTTTGTTTCCATTGCGCTCTATCAGTTATATCAATTCTTATCTAAGTTTAAGTAACTAAGATCACTCCTTATAGTTTCTTGCCATGTTTTCTTTGGTCTCCCTCTTCCTCTTTGTACATGGGCAAAATCCAGTAACTCAATTTTTCTAACTGGAGCTTCAATTGGCCTGCGATTTAGATGTCCAAACCATCGAAGCCGACTTTCTCTAAGTTTATCCTCAATTGGTGCAACACCAACTTTCTTTCGGATATACTCATTTTTCATTCTATCCTTTCGTGTATATCCACACATCCACCTTAACATCCTCATTCTTTCTGCAACATTTATTTTATTTGTATGTTTCTTCTTTGCAGGCCAGCATTCAGCACCATATATCATCGCTGGTCTTACAACAGTTTTATAAAATTTACCCTTAATTTTGGATGGGATTTTTCTATCGCATAACACTCCAGAAGCATTTCTCCATTTTACCCAGCCTGCTTGGATCCTGCTAATAACGTCATTATCTATTTCGCCATCATTTTGTATAATTGATCCAAGGTATCTAAAGCGCTCACTCTTCTTGACAATTTGATCACCAATTGTCACATCTCCAATATAAGTATTTCTTTCTTGACTAAATGTGCACTCCATATATTCAGTTTTGATCTACTGAGATGCAAAACCTTAATTTATTAGACAGCATTCCTCCAAAGCTCTAGTTTCGCTTTAGCTCCCTCTTTAGTTTTCTCAATAAGGACAATATCATCTGCGAAGAGCATACACCAAGGCATAAAGAAACAAAAATATTGGCTGCAGTTCAGCTGAATCCTTTAGATAAGAGACGCAGAAATAATTCTAATCAAGTAGATTCTGAAGGTCTATGCTCGGGTTCATCATAAAAGTGGCATTAATAACATCAAAGTTTTTATTAAACTTCAAATTTGACCACTTCAAGGAAACAGGTTGCAATTATTAGCAAAACTGGGTGGCTTATTACTTCAAAATATCCATAAGATGTGAGAGTATGTGAATGATTCATATGCAACATACTGCGTCAATGAAATATTCAAAAGGCGGATAAGAACCCATGATATTTTCTGAAAATAAGTTAGCGAAGTGACCCTATTCTGTTCATCTCCACCTTTGATCACAATTCTGAGTAGTAGGAGACCCCATGCTTTTCTGGGTGAAATTAGAACCTCACTCATTTGGAAAAACTATCAGGTCCAAATAGTGTACCACATATGATTTTTAAGAGCCAGTCCGCCCACGAGGCGTCGACATGCGAGGTCCAGTGACAACGCAGAGTGAGAAACAACAAGAGAAACATCATTAACTTCCATTTCTACTTTACATAAACATTTTCTTATTTTGTATTGGCATAATTTTGTTTTGCATAGAGAATTTTTACTTTGTATAGAGATTTTTTTACTTCGTATGTCGTATAGGTATTTTATTGGTTCGTATAGATATTTTATTGCTTCGCATAGGCATTTTATTGCTTCCCATATAGGCATTTTGTTGTTTAGTATATTATTTCTCACTTTGCTCTATCGCTGATCCCACACACCTAGGCATCTTGCACCCATTGGCCCCTGAAAGTCCTAATCGGTGCATTTCCCGAACCCAATAATTCCTCCCCTTGTGGTAGCCTAAGCAACTTGCCACTATGCTAATGATTACATGAGCTAATGTTGATTGCTTTTGTAGCAACAATTTATCTGTTATACATTTCTTTCAATCAGAGACTGTGCAAGTCAAGTGGGGGAAAGGGTGGGATGACAAAGCAAAAATGAACGATTAAGTGAAACTAAATGGACTCCTTACTAACCAGTGACCTTTGCCTGTTTTTGCTCCGCTTCTAAAAGGGAAAGTGCAATAGCATGATCCATATCTTCACTTTCATATCCGGGTTGGGGCTGTTCAAAAGACCAAACAAAAAGGAGATATCACAACATGATGAGGTAATTGAATGTTACGCACGCAAACCGTTCAATTTAAATAACAAAACAAGGGCCCTAGCCAAAACTTTGCAAAGGTTACCATCTCCAATACTCAAGTTTGACAAAGAAAAAGAGGTCCTTGAAAAGTTTATGCATCTCAAACACTTATCATCAGGTAGTTGTATGAGCAAAGTATAAACCCATCATTTATTTTATTCAATGCATTACTGAACTACCAATATGAATCATTTTTTTTTTAAAGAAACTACCAATATGCATCTTGCTTAAACCCACATGCAACAATGAGATAATAAAAGCATTCATCAAATATAAGAGAAATAGTATCAGATATAGAATAAGAAGATTGACGTGTTTCCTCTCAAAGAACATAACCTTCATCATAGAAAGCTCTTTTAGAGAGAGTTATGTCATTATGTCAGAATAATTAATTGACAAGTATGACTTAAACAATTAAAACAAGAGTTAAATAAATTGAAATATAAGAATCTGAAAATCGTATGACTATTTGAGAATCCATAATCCTGTAAGAATGTATCATGTGAGCATGATCATTTCTTTACATATCTTTGTGTCCTTCCTTTCCCTGGTTACAGGAGAAACATCTCTCTAAAATGTTATGAACTAAAGAGCATACTTAATCCATTTCTGCAAGAAAAAGGTTAAACCACAACGTAAGAACTAAATAAATATTTTGAAGAGATTGGATATAATGTACTTAATACATCAGTGTTACTATATACATCGTTGAATCAAAGAATTCATTACAATATCAAAGTAACCAAATAAAGATAACATAGAAATAATAAATAGTCTTGTTAATGTTTATAATAATAATTTTTTGCATTTAGAGATGATTGGCAATCGTTCAACATGGTAATTACCAATGATTCATCATCATATTTTTCGTGGTACTGTCCTTCGGAGATTTTATGACTCGAACCTTTAAAAATTTTGCTCAGCCAACCCATGGTATAAAGACTTTATCTTAGCATGACCAAAATAAGTTCGAGCTGTATAAGCCTGCATAAAAATAAATACAGAGTAATGTTAAAGATCAAGCATACTACTTTCTAGCATTTCACTTTTGAAGTTATATTTTGATTAAATTAGTTTGTCTGATAAATAAGAATTCATTAAATTAGCTTAAGACATCAATTTTAATTCAACAGATCAGATCCAAGATTCAGAAATTTAAGACAGGAGCCTCAAAATTAAAATCCAACAGCAATTTTCATTCGAATATTATATAATTATACAATTAGAGTCAACTTAATAATCTAAGTAGAACAAATAATTTTATTGAAATTGACTAATCAGATTAATTTAACTCAGAGAAATTTTATATCTGAGCCATTGAACTCACAAACCAAGATGCAATTTCTTAATAATTAGCAAAATTTGGTATAGTGGAGATGCGAGCGGCTTAGGTGACTGCGGCATAGGCTCTGAGGCGTGGGGTGGCCGACGTGCGTGTCACACAGAAGCAGGCGTGCGCGCGTGAGCCAACAGGTGGGAAGGAGCTGACAGTTAAGGGAGGGTCGGTGAGCATAGGGCATCGAGAGGGTGTATGGCTGGGTTCGCGGGAACCACTTGGTGATTGGAGGGAGGCCAACCTGAGTCAAAACTTTGTCATTGCGGTGGGTCTGCGGGTGAAGCCAAAAAGAAATCCAGATTGTGCTTAAATAAACGGGTAGATCTCGGTGATACAGGCATTGTGACGTAGATGCTGGCTAGCAAAGGGAATTGCTAATATGACAACTTGATGAAAAATAATATAAGACGAGATTGAGTTGAGGCTGCTGATTTTACAACTCAAAAAGACAAAGGTGGAGAGAGAGGAGGGGAAGGGATTCGAGGAAGATATTTTTGTTAAATAATAGGATAACTAGGATAATTTGAGAATTCTCATCAAAGGTTAGCCCCACCCTTTCTTTCACCAGAATATCGACCCCTTAACTTGAATCTAGACTCTGAGAAAACTAAAACATAATTTCATTTATCAAAATGCAACTCCTATTATAATACAAAGCAACTTTTTTATATAGTGAGACTTATGAAAAATCTAAAAATACAATACTAAAATGTAAAAAAATAAAATGCCAAATAAACGTCACTTAAATATGAAACTAATTATATTACAATAAAATAAAATTAACTTCAAATATGACGAATCTTCAAGTCTCCTAAATCTATTCTGAATCAAGTCAGATCAAATCAATCTGGATAAAGCTAATGTGAAAATTTTCAATTAACTTTAATTAATTTAAATTTAATTTTGATTCAGCACATGATGCCATCCTGACCGTCAGATTTAATGTTGATCTATGTCCCAACTAATTGTCCTCAGGTGAGAGAATCTTAACCCTATCGAGTATGGGTCATGCAACTCATATGTCACTAAGTGGATCAGATCAGCTTTAGCCTCTAGGTTTTCTGAAAAAAGTAAAATTCTCCACCGAATCAAATATCAATAATAATCAAATTCAATTAAAATTATTTGCTCAACAAGCTTATTCAATCAGCCGTAAATAAAAATTAAAGTGTATTTTAACTGTTGACACTTATAGGTATAGCTACACTCAAAGGGAATAAATGGCTAAAGCCTTACTGGGTATTACTGTTGGGTTCTAACGACCAACATATATAAAATATTAAAAATCTCGACTATTATCGTGTTCTAATGATAAAATTCGAACTTATTCATTGGGCTTAATTTAATAAAAATTTTAAAATAAATTAAATTTGAGATTTAGTTATCTTAATTATCATAAAAAAATATTTAACAATTTTTTTGCACTTAATTATAATAACTTAAAATCAAGATTACTGATATTATTTATTTCAGAATAAATAAATAAAAGGACTAACATATGCAACGAACTAAAATAAAATACAAATGCGACTAGACTCTCAAATATAAGATATTGAAAAAAAATTAAATGCATGCAGACTTGATTCATGACCCTATTAGTACCTATTGGATTTTTTTTTCTTATTTTTCTCAGGGGCATGTGAGCTTTCGGAGTCGTCACCCACACACCTGACAGACAACAATGCGAGCTGGTTAGGCTGAGTGCATGGCTTGGCTGGGTTGTCTGCCTGAGGGATACGGCCCCCCCACCGGACAATAACCAGGCACACAGACACCTTGTTCAGGTAAGTCCGACCAAAATTAATTGTCTGTCAGGTATTAGTACCTATTGGATGATTGCTCTTGATCGTAGGGATATGAAAAATAGGTCAATGTCACGAGAGATGTGGGCTCTTAATAGGTGCCATAAAGTTCTTTAGAAATATTTAGCGAACTATACAGCACACCAGCTTAATGTACACGTAATCAATCACTCAGTCTTGTGGACTCTTTGCATATATCTCCCAATTGTTGTTGAGGTTTTTCTACTACTGAATTCATAATGTGTATACGTGTGTTTTATCACATCGTATTGATTAACATCATAGTGATCATGACATAAAATCATCTCAATATAATCAATCGTGTCATCAAAACAATCAGAAAATTTAGTGGCCTCGATCGAACCTAAGTTCATAATATGTATACATGTATTTTATCACATCGTATTGATTAACCCTCTACATGTATGCTTTTCATGATGGCTCAACTCAATAACGACTTCCTCAACTTAACTTTTAATTGTTATCCTATAATTATCTTCTTCATACAGTTCATTTTTATATTTCTCACACTCTTCAGCTAAGCTAGTGATGCGGGACGGAAAAAGATGTCAATAATATTTTATATTTATATTCAACAAAACCGATTAGCAAATTATTTAATTAAGAGAAAAATATTTTCTAGATAAATTATATGATAAATAAGATTTTTGAATCCCGTAAATTAAGATATTTTAAAATTAAAATTAAACTGGATCATATGATAAATAAGAATTTATCAATTTAAATTAGGGCGTCAATTTAAATTCAATAATTTAGGACAGTCGTCTCACAGTTAAATCCAATAGTAATTGACACACAAAGAAAATATCGGGTCGCACAATTAGAGCCAAATAAATAATCCAAGTCAAGCGAATAATTTGTGTTGAAGTCAAATAATCAGCTTAGTGAGCTTGGGGAAACAATTTACCAGTGATTTGAATCGGAGAAGAGTCACTGACGATGATTAACTGATCTGATTGAGTACGGGCGACGCGTGGACAAAGCACAAATGGCGCGCGGGCGCAGGCAAGCGCTCGGGTGCGCGGGTGAGGGCGCGCAGGTAAGGGCAGGCGAGCGCGAGGGCAGGCGCGGGCGGCGAAGGCGGGCGCGGGGGTGCTCAAGCGGGCAGGCGCGCGGGCGGGCGCGTGGGCAGGATCGCAAGCAGGCACGCGGGCAGGTGCTGGGCAGCTTTGCCGGCGCGTCGGACGAGTCTGGCAAAACTGCACGGCATTGCGAGCGGATCGAGCTTCGAAGGCACGTGTGCGCAAAGTTTTTTTTTTTTTTTTTGAAAAGTGGATAACTAGGCCAATTTGAGGATTGTCACCAAAGGCTAACCCTACCCTTTCCTTCACCGGAATATCGATCCCTTAACCCGAGTCTAGGCTCTGAGAAAACTCAAACATAATTTCATTCATCAAATGCTATCCCTTTACAATGCAAGGCGACCTCTTTATATAGAGAGAACTCATGTAGAAATTTGAAAATACAATATTAAATACAGGAAATAAAATACCAAATAAATAAAAGCAAATATGAAATTAATTCTATTACAATAAAATAAAATCAACTCCAAATGTGGTGAGTCTTCAAATCTTCCAGATATGCTCTGAATCAAATCAAAACAAATCAAATCAAAATAAAGCTAATATTGAAATCTCTAATAGCTCTAACTAATTTGAATTTGAATTTTGATTCAGCACACCACGTCATCCTAGCCATCCAATTCGTTGCTGATCTGTGTCCCCACCAATTCTCCTCAGGTGGGAGGAACTCGACCCCGTCGAGTATGGGTCATGCGACTCATGTGTTTCCAAGTGGGTCAGATCAGCTGTAACCTTTGAGCATCCTAAGTAAAATTCTCCACCGAACCAAATATCACTGATAATTGAATTCTATTAAAATTACTTGTTCAACAAGTTTATTCAATTAGCTCTAAATAATTATTGAGGTGGATTTTGGATGTGGACTCTCGTAGGTAAAACTACACTCAAAAGGAACAAGAGGCTATTGCTTCACTAGGTATTACTGTTGGGTCCTGATAACCAATAGATCTGAAATATTAAAAGTATCAACTACTCCCATGATCTAATAATAATATTCAAACTTATTCAGTTGACCCAATTTAATAAAAAATTTAAAATAAATTAAATTAGAGATTTAATTATCTTAAATTACCATAATAAAATATTTAAAAAAAAATTCTACACTTAATTATAATAGCTCACCATTAAGTTTACTGATTTCATTTATTTTATAATATATAAATAAAGAAACTGACACATGCAATGAACTAATACAAATACTGACTAGACTCAAACCTAAGATATTTTAAAAAAAAATAAAATGTATGCAAACTAGATTTATGCCTTACTAATGCTTACGAGATAATTAATTATGATTATAGGCATAGGAAAAATAGGTTAGAGTCACCAGAGATGCGGTTTCTAATAGGTGCCATAAAGTTCTCCAAAAATATTTGGCGAACCGTACAGCACACTAGTTAGATGTTCGCGTAGCCCATCACTCAGTCTCATGCGCCATCTGCCTACATTGGTCTATAGGTGTCGAGTTTTTACAAAATCTAGAATATGCATAAGTATGCTTAACTAAATCGAATCTATTGACTTCATAATAATTGTCATGATTGTACCCTATAATCATCTCAATGTGATCGATAGTATTATCAATACAGTATAACTAAATCGAATCTATTGACTTCATAATAATTGTCATGATTGTACTCTATAATCATCTCAATGTGATCGATAGTATTATCAATACAGTAAGATGATTTAGTGGTTCTTACCAAATCTATGATCTGTTTTTCTTTATGACTCAGCTCTATGATTATTTTCTCAACTTGACTTTCAACTTCTATCATATAACTATCATCCTCGTACTTTTTGTACTCTTCGGCTAAACTAGGATCTGCTATATAAATAGATATAGGTAAGGAATCAAGTTTCAATGCTTCAGGAAGAATGAAGGTCTCCGTGGAGAACTCATTCAAAACTTCTTTCACGAAGAAACTAGATTGGTCACCTATAGTCTCAATAGGTCTGACAATGAGAGTAGGAATTGGAGCAAATGATACTAATCTAGAGTCATGTTGTTTATTAGGTGTGGATATGCGGTCGAACCTTGCGATAAGCTCAGATAATATAGTTTTTATTTTAGAGTTCATACTCAAATGATACTTATATTAGGCAATAATAAAAAAATTATAATACAAAATATGTAAAAATGATCAAATAAAATGCCCTAACCTAAACTATGCTCTGATACCAAGTTGATGCGGGACGGAAAAAGATGCTAATGATATTTTAAATTTATATTCAACAAAACCGATTAGCAAATTATTTTAATTAAGAGAAAAATATTTTCTAGATAAATTATATGATAAATAAGATTTTTGAATCCCGTAAATTAAGATATTTTAAATTTAAAATTAAACTGGATTGTATGATAAATAAGAATTTATCAATTTAGATTAGGGCGTCAATTTAAATTCAATAACAGATCCGAGGTTCAGGAATTTAGGACAGACGTCTCACAGTTAAATCCAACAGTGATTGACACACAAAGAAATATCGGGTCGCACAAAGAGCCAAATAAATAATCCAAATCAAGCGAATAATTTGTGTTGAAGTCAAATAATCAGCTTAGTGAGCTTCAGGAAAGAATTTACCAGCGATTTGAATCGGAGAAGAGTCACTGACGATGATTAACTGATCTGATCGAGTACGGGCGACGCGCAGACAACGCGCAAACGGCACGCGGGCGCGAGCACAGGCGGGTGCAGGCAGGCGCCCGGTGCGGCGGGGTCCTGGGGCGGCGAGGGCGCGCAGGCGAGGGCGGGCGAGAGCGCACAGGCAGGCGGGCGGCGAAGGCGAGCGCGCGGGTAGGCGGGCGGCGAAGGCGGCGCAATGGGCAGGCGGGCGCGCAGGTGCGCGCGCGGGCAGGCGACGGGCTGGTGCGCAGGCAGGCGCGCGGGCGGGCGCGTGGACAGGATCGCGGGAAGGCACGCAGGCAGGTGCTGAGAGGCTTTGCCGGCGTGTCGGACGAGTCTGGCAAAACTGCACGGCGTTGCGAGCGGATCGAGCTTCGGAGGCACGTGAGTGCGCAAAGATTTTTTTTTTTTGAAAAGTGGATAACTAGGCCAATTTGAGGATTGTCACCAAAAGCTAACCCTACCCTTTCCTTCACCGGAATATCGACCTCTTAACCCGAGTCTAGGCTCTGAGAAAACTCAAACATAATTTCATTTATCAAATGTTATCCCTTTACAATGCAAGACGACCTCTTTATATAGAGAGAACCCATGTAGAAATTTGAAAATACAATATTAAATACAAGAAATAAAATACCAAATAAATAAAAGCAAATATGGAACTAATTCTATTACAATAAAATAAAATCAGCTCCAAATGTGGTGAGTCTTCAAATCTTCCAGATATGCTCTGAATCAAATCAAAACAAATCAAATCAAAATAAAGCTAATATGAAAATCTCTAATAGCTCTAATTAATTTGAATTTGAATTTTGATTCAGCACATCACGTCATCCTAGCCATCCAATTCGCTGCTGATCTGTGTCCCCACCAGCTAGGATCTACTATATAAAAAGATATAAATAAGGAATCAAGTTTTAATGCTTTAGGAAGAATGAAAGTCCTTGTAGAAAACTCATTCACTACTTTCTTCACAAAGGAACTAAATGGGTCACTTATAATCTCAATAGGTCTAGCAATAAGAGTAGGAATTGGAGTGAAGGGTCACTTATAATCTCAACAAGCCTAGAGTCATGCTATTTAGAAACTACTAATACCACTCTATCTAATATAGAGAGTATCTACTTTATAAGTAATATTTAATTTCATCTCATGTCTCAAATAGCCTAACCCTTCCCTACAAATAACGATTCCTAAATCTCTAATATAATATTTTGCTTTGCCAAGAAGCATTAACTTCGCGTATTTAACTCCCTATAACCTGATCCAATCACAATAATCAAAACAATGATTCAAATATTTTCTCATTCTTCATAATAAAGTAAATAATTCGAATCACCAGAAAAATAAAAATTAAATGTGATTTCTTCTATAGATGGTTTCTTAGGTGATAATATGTAGTCAAACCTAATCATAAAGTCGAACATTAAAATTTTGATTTCGGCATTCATGCTTATACAAGATCAAAATAATAAAATGAAAAATATAATGCAATACATATACCACCTAACTATTCTTCAAGAAAATAAATAAATAAAATGTCCTAACCTAAATCATATTTTGATATCAAGTTGATGCGAGATGAATTATGAAAGTGATAATTTCTTTTAAATTAATAAAATTAACTGGCAAATTATTTTAATTAAGTGCAAAATATTTTCTAAATAAATTATGGGATAAATGAGATTTTTAAATCTTGTAAATTTAAAAAAAATTAAAATTAAATTGAGTTGTTTGATAAATAAGAATTTATTGAATTAAATTAGGGCGTCAATTTTAATTCTATAGATCAGATCTAAAGTTCAAAAAATTAAGATAAATGTCTCACAGTTAAAATCCAATAGTAATTTTTCACTTGAATAATTATATCGTCACACAATTAGAGCCAACTGAATAATCCAAGTAGAGCAAATAATTTTATTAGAATTAATTAATCAGATTAATTTAATTCAGAGAGAATTTTGTGCCTAAGCCATTGAATTCATAGACCAAGATGCAATTTCGGAATAATTAGCAAAATCTGGTGTACTAGAGATGCAAGTGGCTCGGGTGAGCGCGACGTAGGCTTCCACATCGGGCTAGCCGTGAACGCAGGTGCGCGCGTGAGCCAACAGGTGTCCAAAAACAAATAGTTAAGCAAGGGTCAACGGGAATGGGGATCCAAACGGGCATCCAGTTCAGCTCACGGGAACCCCTCGACGATGGGAGGGAGGCGGCCTGAGTCGAAACTTCGTTGTTGCGGTAGATCTACGAGAGAAGCCAAAGAGTAGTCCGACAGGTGCTCGAATAACCAGGTAGCGCTCAATAATGTAGGCATGGTCAAGTAGACGTTTGCCAACAAGGGGAACTAGCGATTTGACATCTTAGCAGAAAACAATACGAGACGAGATTGAGCTAAGGTTGTTGATTCAACTCGAAGAGGCAAAGCAAGGGGAAAGAGAGGAGGGGAAGGAATTTGAGGAAGACATTTTGTTTTAAATAATAGGATAAGTAGGTTAATTTATGGATTCTCACAAGAGGCTAACCCTGCTCTTTACAAAAATATCAACCCCGTAACCTAGATTAAGGTTTTGAGAAAACTTATAAATATAATTTCATTTATCAAAATATGACTCCTATTACAATGTAATGTGACCTCTTTATACAGAGAGATCTTATGAAAAAATTTGAAAATATAATCCTAAATATAGGAAATAAAATGCTAAACAAATATAAAGCAAATATGAAACTAATTCCTTTACAATGAAATAAAATTCTACAAAAGGGATGCACCAAAATAAAAACCATTATTCCTCAAAAGTCTACAAAAGAGATATTAGAACAGATCACACTCTACCCTCTTAAATTCTAAAATAATTTGTTATATCAGGCTCAATGAAGATCTAGACATATGAAGGGTATTTATAAAGAAACCAACATTTAAATAGGTGCAATTTCTACCGCATCATATGATTCGATAGCAAGATTGACAATTTGATAGGCCCGACTAATAGTCGGGTCACCGCCCAATCATTCATCAGGTTGCCTATTGTGGTCTCTATTTGGTGGGTCCATCTTCCAATGGACAGCCCAATCCCTTCTAACAATCCATTCCTCCCAACAGACCAGATCCCTTCGAACAACCCAATAGTTCTCACCTGGCAATAGAATCTCCCTCCCATCTGATGCTAATGCTGAAAAAGGATCTGGTCTCTACACATCTCATCCAACAGGAGTATGGGAGTTCCTTCTAAATTTCATAAGTTAACAAACACGTTTGTTCATCAGTATCAGTCTATAATCAGAATGATGAAAGGACCATCGGATTTATTTTCTATTGTATGACAGAACTTAAATTCCATAATCTGACGTTAAGAAACATATGGCATAAGTATCAAGATTTCTAGGTAGAGTCAAAACCTCACCAGATATTCCACATAAGATCGATTAAAATGGAGATTCCAGCTTAACTCTATTGCTAGCAAGGCAAAATAAAGAGAAGAGGTTGATCAGACAAATAATCATCCAATTCTACCAAAAGAGCAATTTGAAGAAATCAAGATAATTCACCAACCAATAAAACAATCCTAGGAACAACACCCAAAACCCAGAAAACAAGCGTAGAAACAACTCGATAACCATCCTCACCACTGCAATCTTCCAGTCCCAATCCAAAAACAGACAACTTCCAGAAGCTTTGATTCTGTAACGTGGAAATCAGAAAATTATATGCAGGAAGACTTCAATTCCGAATTTAAGGAATACAAAAAAAGAAAGAAAGAAAGAAAGAGAACTCAGCAGAAAATTTTCTAATCAACAAAAGTCAATAAAGGAGAAAGAGAGCCCTACGCTTTCGGTCACTCGTGGTGCCTTCAGCCTGCTCGCCTCGTCACTAGCTTCGTCTCGAGCCCATAAGAAATTTGGTAAAGGAATGGGTCTCCGAACCCATATACGGATTTATAGGTGACGGGTCCTTTTCAGCAGCTTGATGTAGGCATTTCAGGCGGGTCCGACTCCTCCCCTCTCCGATCCCAATGACCCAACCACTACTTGAAAGAAGAAGAAGAAGTAGTAGTAGAAGAAGAAGATAATAAAAAGGCTTTGGGCTTTTCCTGTGGACTTTCCCTATACTACATGGCGAAAAGAACAGAGCTTGGGGAGCGAAACAGAGAATCTTTGCCCCGCATGGAGGAACCTTGAGAATGAAACTATGGCGGAGACCCACCAATGGAAAAAAGGCTGGCAGACCGCCGACCACACGGGGGCCGGGAATTGGGATTGAGGGCTACTTAAGTTCACAGAGGGAGGGTATCTCAGTGAGGGATTGCGTGCTTTGTAAGCTCCACGGGTGGTCCATAGTTCACCGTTCCTTTTTTATTATTATTATTATTGATTTATTCTGTTTTACATTAAAACAAAACTACTTACATCCTATTTAAAATTTTTAATATTCATATTTAACATTTAAATTTTATATAAACATGTTCGTTTTTAATGCTGCCACGTAACTTATTTTAATTCTTTTTTTTTATAAAAAATTCACTTTACTTGACATTTATACATACTATTTTGTTAATTAATTGAATAAATTTTTTGATCTTACATAAATAATTTTCTAAATCCATTTATGAGTTTCTCAAATATATCACTTTTCGCACACATCTATAAAACTTAACACATTCCACCTAGAATATTTTCAGACAAACAAATATAGATATAGCCCATCCTCACTTGAAGAAATATTGTAAGTGAACTCATTTTAAAGAATTTTATAATATATAAAAGAGTTATTCTATTTAGATTTTTGAAGTAAATCTATGATTTCATAGAAGTTTAAAAAAATAAAAACATATTTTTTGAGTTGCTTTTCCAATAAATTTTTTTTATGTAGGTCTTTTTTAACAAATTTTATTAAATTTGACTGTTTAATTGTAATTTCAAAAAAATTAAAAAATATTTTCAAATATTAAAAAATACTTTAAGTTGAAATTAAAATAATAATTAAAAATACTTAAATATTTTTATAATACTTAAATAGGTATTTTTAATATTTTAAAATAACAACTTAATGGTTAAGTTTAATATAATTTATTAAAAAGGAATTTGAGTTACACCTATTCTATTTGGCGTGAAGACCAAAATCAGGACCAAGATAGTACTAATTTAAATAATAATAATAATAATAAATAAAAAAATTTAATTATTTTACACAAATTCTAAGGTAAATTACACAGGGACTCCTGAGTTTAGAATGACGCTGCAAATTGGTTCCACGTTTTGAAAAGCTTACATTTGAGTCCCCGAGTTTGTATTTGCGTTGTCGTTTGGTCCCACGTAATTTGCTAGTTTTTTACTATTTTATTCTCAGATTTTTTACTCATTCTCCACATTATTTTAAAGAATTTTGAGAAAGTTATAAGAATATTTTGGTCCATATAAATACGACTAACAGTCAAATTTAATCGTTACTACCTAATTGGACCATCCAAAAAAATAATATTTAAACTAAGGGACCAAATGACACCGCAAACACAAACTCGGGACCTAAATCTAGGCTTTTCCAAACGTAGGACCTATTTGCAGCGCCATTCTAACCTTAGGGGCCCCTATGCAATTTACTCAAAATTCTAATATAAAAAAAATATTTTACTTCACATACTCAATAATTTTCAATAAAAATATCAACTATATTTCACATCCTAGATCAAAATATTCGAATTAAATATTTTGATCTAGGATGTGAAATAAAATTAATATTTTTACTAAAAATTATTGAGTATGTAAAGTAAAATAATATTTTTTTATATTAAAATTTATATATAATAATTTAAAAATTTATTTATTATTATTATTATTATTATTTTTAAAATTAGTACTATTTTGATCCTCGCGTCAAATATAAGAGTTTCGAATGTAATTTTTCCCAATGTAAAATGCATTTGTTAATTGATTTAACTATCATCTGCTAGAATAAATTAGTTTTTACAAAAAATGTATGAAAAAGGAACTTAACATATATGCTTTTTAAAATTTTAAGTATAATTTTTTTTAAATATATATTATTTTATAAAAAATATATATAAATAATATTTAAAATTTTGTGCAGTAAATAAAAAAAAGAGCAATTTTACATTAAAAAAAAAAACTGTAGTTTTGGAAAACTATCCCTTTCTCATAGTTCATCGAACTTCTTGAACCTAGCAACCTATCTTCCGTCATCCCTAGAACGAACGGTGAGGAGGAAGATGACACTCTCATCGCTCACCTCTTCCTTCTCGGCCCTCTCCTTCTCCACGAATGTTTCTTCCAAACCACAATCCCTCTCCGTCTCTCGAACTCGTCGCTCCTCCGATTTCTTACTCCTTCGGACGAGGTTCCCTTCCTCCTCGATCGTCGTTGCCTCCTCCACTGCCGTCGCCGCCCTGTCTGGCGCCGTTGCCGCTTCTACTTTGCCGTATCTTGAGGGAATGAACATTGAAAAGTACGTGAAGTCGAGGCTACTGGGGGGTTTCGCTGCTCAGAGGATAATCGGGACTGGCAGGAGGAAGTGCGCCATAGCCCGCGTCGTTCTGCAGGAGGGAACTGGCAAGTTTATCATCAATAATCGGGACGCCAAGGTTTGATTTTCACTGCCTCCTTTCTTGGGATGCGCTCATCTATGTGATTGAAATCGGTGAAGCGTTTTTTTTTTTCTTGTTTGTTTATTTGTCTAGAAAATCTCTCGTTTAACTGTTGCTGTTTTTGGGTTTGGTATTTCTTCGTGGAATTTGGTGCTTGGGAGACAAATGCGAACTGTGGAATGGATGTTCCCTCGATCTTTAAACCTAAATCTAAATGCTATGCTCATACTAATTCCTTCTTATTCTATAGCTAGTCTACTATGTTTTAACAAGCTATGTACCAGCCTGTACTAAGCCTGTTGACGTAGAAGTTTGTTGATGGTGGATAAAGGGTTCTTATCTCTGGCTGAGGAGACGTCTTATGAAGCTAACACCATCAGGAAGTAGCTAACGAAGAATGAGAACAATAGAAATAACTACACTAGGATTTGCATGGGAATTTCCTTTTAGAATAGGGTAATAACCACGAAAAGGGGGAGAAAGAATCCACCGTGTTATGTCGAGGAACGGAAAATCATCGAAGTCACACACATAGCACAATGAAGGAATGGTGGTCAACTTTTGGTCAACTCGAATAGAGATTTGAACAGCAACCTAGTGAGCAATAAGATCATATGGGGTCCCCAAGCTAGAAAAGTTGCTTCAAGTACCCATAAAAGTCTGACAAAACCACTCAAATCTCCTCCAGATCACTCAAAAGTCATCTTAGGGTGGTTACAAATCCTAAGACATGGCAAAGCATGGTGGATCGCATCATTTTGTTCTCCTTAATCCAAGGTATAATTTGAAGGATGAAAAATGGGCAATGATTTCAAATCTTCTAGATCTATGGTGGTCTCCAAGCTCTTTAGTCTTTGGATGTACGGTGATCCCCGTCATTCATCTCTCTATCACTCAAAATTTCTTTGTAACTTTTCCTTTCTTATTCTTCCTTATAATATAATCCTTTTGTAAATCTACTCTCATCTGAGTGGACTTTAAATCGCCTAGTTTGACTTCATGGTTTTCCACTAGGTTACTTTTTCATTTCTTCTCCTTCCCTTTATTTCCTAATCGTTTGATTTGTTTGGTAGAAATCTTCGTCACCAAATTTGGTGCCCCCACACAAAATTGAATTGCGTGTGAAAATCCTTCATTTCTCTCCACCTGAACATCCAAAGCTCCACCATGACTGAATGTCAAATGTCGATGAAACTTCAACATCAACACTACCAACATCACTACACTTCTAACACCACTTAATAGCAGTTCAACTAATTGACATGGTTAAAATGTCCCAAAATATTAACATCATTTTACAACTCCTATAGTCTCTCATCTAGTAGCAACCAACTGCGGAACTTCTCCAACAGCCTAATGTCCATACAGAGCTTATTCCACTTCCACAAACTCCACTACCCAGATCCCACCAAAGTGTCCTTCTCCAATCTTCAATTTCGGTCACTCAAGCTTCTCTTCATAACCAATCAATCAATAACCCAATCGAACTGGATGTTGGCTCTGAAGAGTCCAGCTCTGACTCCATGGGGGACTACCAACTGGAGAAGTTTTACCCATCAATCCCTCAAAACAACTCTTCTCACTTTTCAGATGTCCTCATAGGTCATATCTCCTGGAAGTTCAGAGTTTCGAGCTTCAACAGTTATGATAGTAGCGTTAACCCAAGTGCAACATGTTCAACATTTTCAGAATGCCCTCCACACTTGCGAGGCCACTTTTGGTGCCTACAAGTGTAATATGAATGTGAAGAAGAGTAGATGTGCCTTTCGTAAACAAGGATCATTTGTTGCTCGGAAATATAGTGGAAACTTGTTCTGATCCCTAATGTGATGTAGGCACAAACCAAGACACTGGTCAACCTATGAAAGGAAGCAAACGAATGTGGTGTAAATGAAACTAAAATCCTAATAAGGCATTAAAATTATGCAAAGGCTGAATGAAAGCATCCTTGACATATCTTTCCCGGCACAGCTCATCTTGATTGGATCACTTCTCCCATTAAACCAACCTTGGATCCCAGATGTCGAATTTCTCAAACTGACATCTGATCCCTATGTGGTTTGTTGATTCCTCGGAACAATGTAAGTCAATTAGATGGATCTCTCGAGTTTCTCTATCTCTTTCCTCAAATCGTCATTTTTACATGTGCTTGCTTTGATAAATCAATTACAATTATTACCTAGTCTGCCGTAACCACGACTATCTGCTACCTATTATCATGATCTTGTAGACTTGTATCCTCTTTGAGCTGGTGCCTATGGTGGGCGACAAATGTACACAATGGGAGTAAGCACGTGTCTGGCTCAATAGTTTACCTACCAGCACAAAAAAGAGAACTTGCTTAACTCCTCTAGGTCATATATCCCTCAGAAGACAACACCAGGAGGGCTTCCTCTTCTTCCACTGTATCTCATTCTTCCACTCCTTCATGAGCTCGTTCTATCCTTCAGATTCTAACTTGAATTGAAGCTCAATAATAAGCAACGAGTCCCCTCCTCTTTCCTCTCGGCCACATCCACTTCAGACTTCTAGGGTCGAACGAAGCACCTGTCCTCCCAAAATAGTCATATCCGTTCATCATAGTCTATTATGAGACGTGTTATAAGGTTCAGCGGCCTTTCTGGTTAATGTATTGCCTAAGATGAGCCGTCTCTATTATTTGATAAGTCTTGTTTATCCATAAAGTATATATTTTAGGATATGATGTTTTTTCTTTGAACTCTTGGATGGTGGAATGCCTCCCTTCTCACAGGCATATTTATGAGTTAGTTCATTGCCTTTACGAGGTAGGTCATTTTACCGCTTATAATGTTAGTGCGTCATCATAAGTGACGATTTTTGTTGTGTCTTGCTGAAGGGAACTGTTCCTATTCTGCCATGTGTACAATGAGATCGAGGTCTCACTATACTTAACTACCTAATGAATGCATAAATCGCTGATTATGAGTTGGCGAACTCAATAAGAGTGTGGCGTATACATATAGTATACTATTCCACCATATTTTGTTGGATGTTATTCCTAAGCCAATTCTTTGAAGTTGTTGATACTATGGGAAATTGTATTGAAGAAGAAGATAACAAGATGAAAAATCTCCATATTTAAAGGTAGAGAAATTAACAGCATTTTTTTTTTTTGATAGAAAACAACAATATTGCTTGCATCTCTGAAGTCTCACATTCAAATTGAAGATCAGAAAGAGATCAAATCTAAGAATCTATTTCTTTATGATACCCTTGGCTACTTTCATGATATGCTATTTGTTTTGAGAGCCATTGTTGACTTCTCAGGAGTATCTTCAAGGGAATCCTTTATGGCTGCAATATATAAGGACCCCTCTGGTGACTCTGGGGTATGAGGCCAGCTATGATGTGTTCGTGAAGGCTCATGGAGGAGGGCTCTCAGGCCAAGCTCAGGCTGTTTCCCTTGGAATTGCACGAGCTCTGCTCAAGGTCAGTGAGAACCACAGGGCGCCATTGAGGAAGGAGGGCCTTCTTACTAGGGATTCTCGTGTGGTTGAGAGGAAGAAGGTCGGGTTAAAGAAGGCCAGAAAAGCTCCTCAATATTCAAAGCGTTGACGGTTTCATTTTGTTGTTCTTTTTTCATTTTCTATTTGAACAGAATTTGACTGTTATTTTTGTGACATAGATAAGAAGTGTCTGAGATGACCAATTCTTTTTGTAATTCTTTCTGTGTCTAAAGGAAAATTTATTAGGTTCGAGCACCGTAACAACCTAACTATTCGGCGCTCAATTCCGATGCATGTGTAGGCGCATGGGGCCTGTAAGTTGTCACATGCGCAACGATAAAAAATATCGTTTCACACTGATTTCTTATTATTTTGTGTATTTTTACTGTGTAAATGTTTTTTTTTACAGAAATGTAGATGTTTTTATTTTGCATGTTTATTTTTTTTCTTTGTATTGTTTTTTGTTTATAGACATATATGATGTAAAAAATATATATATACTTAATACAAAATCAATAAATATCATATAAAATCTGAAAATGGATATACCAAAGATGGTGTTTTGTGTAAATAATTTTGTATTTTGTATAAATAATTTTTTATTTTGCGTAATTATTTTTATATATGTATTAATTTTTAAAAATTACGAAAAAAATTAATTTTAATATTTAAATTTACGTATAATATGTAATAAATATAAAATATAAAAAAAAAACATTTTAGAGAAATTTAATAAGTTTCAATTACCAGTCAAATGAGGCCTGAGGATTGCTCAGAAAGAGTTCCAGTTCTTTTTTTTTTTCTTTTTAAGAAACTGCCTTTTTATTTAAAAAAAACACTCAATTCTTCTACCTTAATTGAGAATGATAGTGACATAAATTTAAAACTAATTTTTTTTTTTATTTTAGATAATATTTTTTCCTATTAGACTCAGAGAAAATTCACAAAAAATGTCAAGTTCTTATTTTCAACATGTGAATTTTTTGAAATAAAAATCCTACGTTAGCCTACAATATTTATTTTTGTATTAAATAACATTCATTTCAGTTTGTCAATAAACTTGGTCTGTAATGAATAAATTTGAGGTTTGCCTTACCTTTCACATATTTTCTTAATTTTTTTTAGACTCCTTTCAGGTAACTATTGATTCATTTGGGGACATATACATTTACTGATTTACACAATTTCTGTCAAAAGTGCTAGTTTTCTTTAATTCTTAAGAAAATTACACATTTTAGACTCAATTTTAAAAAAATATATTTTTTTCAGGTTTATTAAAATAAATTTGATTAAGTAATTTGTATTTCATTTATAGAAAATTGTGAACTTTTAAATATTTACAATGATGATTACATATGTATATATGTACGTACGTACTTATGTATATATAGGTGAATTTATATGAAATATGTAGGCCTCGTTTGGTTCGAATTTTTTTTTTTTTAACATGAAAAAAAATTATTTTATTTTTTAAATTTAATGGGAGAGAAATTTATTTTAATATTAGAAAGTATATAAAATATAAAATACTTTTAATTTTAATATTCATATTTATATTGGATATAAAATAAAGTTGATGTTACAGAACGAGGCCGTAAAGTTATAAAGAGTTTAGTGTAATTATGTAATTTTTAAAGAATTTAGAATAATAATTTTATGTCCTGTATACAAATATTTTTAATTTATTTAGGTTCACAAGTTTTTATATTTACTTTAATATGATCCATTAAATTAATTTAAAATTAATTTTATAAATAAATTTTAATATTAAATTAATAATATTTTAATTTTTATATTAATTTTAATATTAAAAATAATTTTATTTTATATCTAATATAAAATTAATCATATTAAAGATTACTTTTTACATTACTGACCTGCTTGAAATAATTGAAAGAACTCAGAAATATCGATGTGAAATTATTTTAAAGACATGTTTGAAATACGAGTTAAAAATTACATACCCAAATGTAATTTACCTTTATAATTCACTTACCGGCACGTAGCGTTGGTAAGCAGCTATGGTGTAATTATTTATGAATGCAGATAATGAGATAATTTAACATTCATTAAAGTTGGACAGATTGCATCATATGTAGTTCTTAATATTTAAATTAATATTATTTTAAGTGTCCTGTTGTTTAATTTAATGAATTAAAATTTTAAATTATTAAATAATCGAATGTATCATAGCCCAGAAGCACAACTATTTAATTTATTAATCAGTAATTGAATCTCTAAATTTTTTCTCCATATTTAAGAACTTATATAATTGGGTTAATTATATTTGGTTAGAAATTATTCTTAATATTTTAAAATTTTTAATTTAAATTTTTAAGATTATAAAGATACCGTAGTTTAGCTTCAATTATGATATAATTATTTATTTTTGGTCATATGTGATTGAATTATTTTTAATTGTTAATTTTTTTTATTATTTGAATATAAATTTGAAATATTAATATTAATATTTTATTATTAAATTTTTAGAACAGTGAAAATAAGAGATGGAAAAAATTATATTTTAAATTTTTATTAAATTTATAAATAATGATGACAATAGGGAGGTATAATAATTTTTTAAAATGTATAAATAGTTTAAACTAGTCAAAAGAAAGACGAAAAAGATCAGATTTTGAATAATAAATCAAAACTATAATATTTTTATAATCTAAGAAATTAAAATCAAATTTATTTTAAAATTAAGACTAATTTACTAACTCTTTCCAGCTTGGATTTAATTTTCCCAATATAATTTTATAAGGAAATTCAATTTTATTTCATATGATATCTTCCTATAAAATAACTAATTATATGTTAAATTCTACATGATAAAAAATATTATAAATTTATTTAGATCCCATCAATCATAAATTCATGTATAAAAAAATATAATCAAAATTTCAACTCAAGTTAAATTAACTTGAGTTAAAGCTCATTCAAAAAAGCAATATTGGAGACAATGCATAAATCTAGTTTACTATTATTAGAAGGTTCTAGAAATCAAGTGGAAAATTCTAATTTTGATTCCTTTTCATTTATACTTTTTTAAGAGACTTGTTCTAAAACTGCTTTTAGCTATCACCTCCCTTAGTCCTTCGTTCTAAATTTAACTCGAACAAACTCAAAGTTAAATAAATAAGTCTAATATATAGATTTTGCCTAAACTAAAAGTACCGATCAATTATGACAGCGTAAAGTAGAACCGAATATTAGGTGAGTAGTTTGTTAGGGTAGCCAAGGCGGGTTTGCTCAAAAAAAAATTAAGCTCAAATAATAACATCGAGATTTTAAGCTTGAGCTTGCTAAATCTCAAGCCGAATTTAGAGATTAATTATGAACCAATCGGAAAATCTAAGCTTATAAATTCCGATAATTTTTCTTGGATAACTTGATACACACTTCTTCAACTTCCAAGAGAGAAATGCTTTATACTTTCAATAGGAAGGCTCTGTTTGGTAATAAGAAAAAAAAAAAAAAGATTTGATTGAAATTTTTAGTGAATTTTGAAAAATGTGTATGATGTGAAATAAAGTAAGTTAATTATATTAAAAATTGTGTATGATGTGAAATAAAGTTGATTGATTTATTGAGAATTGTGTTGGATATAAAATAAAGTGATTGTTTAATGTTGGAATTTGTGTGAGATGAGATATAAAATAATTTTTTAAAATAAATTTAAGATTTTGGCCATAGGTAATCTTAGCCATGATTTTTAGTCTATTGCCAAATAGGGCCTAAATATTAAATCTTATTAGGATTCTTACGTGACATCTATGTGACAGCGATATTAAAGCTATCATTTTGGTTTTCAAGATTTGCCTAATCTCTGTTTATCAAAAAAGAAAAAAAAT
>KZ451982.1:1168462-1239476 GCA_002786265.1 Apostasia shenzhenica
CCATAGCTTATATGAGCTGTTTCCTAGCCTCTGTTTGACGTTGATCCTGTATGGATCCTCAAAAGAAAATTAATTTATATGGAGAAAATATAACTCCGATAGCAGAATAATAATAATCTAAATAAAATAATTATTAAATTAAAACACAATACGTAAGTAGATAAATAAAAAATTTAATCATTATATACAAATTATAATATTAAAAAAATATATTATTTTACTTCACATACTCAATAATTTTCAATAATAAAATTAATTTTATTTTACATCCTATACCAAAATACTTGATTCGAATATTTTGGTCTAAGATGTGAAATAAAAGTATATATTTTTATTAAAAATTATTGAGTATGTGAAGTAAAATAAATTTTTTTATATTAGAATTTGTGTAGAATAATTAAAAATTTTATTTTTTATTATTATAATTATTTTTAAATTAAGTATCACTTTTGTTCTTGGCGCCAACAGGACAAATTTTTAAATCTTATTAGGATTCTTATGTGACAGTGATATTAAAGCTATCATTTTGGTTTTCAAGATTTGCCTAATCTCTGCTTATCGAAAAAAGAAAAAAATGCGATTCCTCTCACTCTTTTTTAACGTTACTAATAAAAAATACAAGCTTATTTTTCGTATTCTATTGAAAAATTTATATGGCTAGATCTTCCCGCCATGTTATTATGCAAACGCTCAAAAAAATTTGATGCACAAGCGCATAGGCCCTACATGATGTGCCATGTATGTAATAAAAGAAAATGTCATTTCGTGGACGTTTTATTTAATTGTTTCGCATTATTTCTCATCTTTCGGATAAAATTTTTTTATGATATTTTCTTTTTTATATATACATATACAAAGTAAAATTCAATGCAAAGTAAAATTCAATGCAAAGTAAAAATAAATTAATGTAAGAAAAAAAATTATTTGATATAAAACATAATCTTATGTGCGCCAATTTTTTTTATTGTAATCTTTTCTGGTCTGTATAGGCTTATTTTACATCATATTGAATCCTTTTTTACTTGTGTATACATATGAAAATTAAAAAGAAAATTACATACAAGAAAAAAAATTATAAAAAAGATGAAAAAATAATATAAAACTGTAAGAAAATACGATATTTTGGCATAAATGTGCGAGGGCTATGAGCTTGCGGAGGCATACTTCTATTTAGCATCTCAATAAAATCTTATTGAATTGTGCTAATTATAGAAAAATTAAACTAACGAGTTAATATTCATCTATAGCTTGTTGTTTCGCAACCAGCTTCTCTCTACTCTTATTAATAAAAAGAATATATCTACGAAAAGTATACACCAAGATTTTTCATATTCAATGTATCCAACTAGAACTTTGCATAATTAATTCAAAGAGATGCAAATTTAAAACGGAATAAAGTTGATTGATTTATTGAGAATTGTGTTGGATATAAAATAAAGTGATTGTTTAATGTTGGAATTTGTGTGAGATGAGATATAAAATAATTTTTTAAATTTTTTAAAATAAATTTAAGATTTTGGCCATAGGTAATCTTAGCCATGATTTTTAGTCTATTGCCAAATAGGGCCTAAATATTAAATCTTATTAGGATTCTTACGTGACATCTATGTGACAGCGATATTAAAGCTATCATTTTGGTTTTCAAGATTTGCCTAATCTCTGTTTATCAAAAAAGAAAAAAAATGCCCGATCTCCTCACTCTTTCCTAACGTTACTAATAAAAAATACAAGCTTATTTTTCGTATTCTATTGGAAAATTTATATGGCTAGATCTTCCCGCCATGTTATTATTAGACGCTCAAAGAAAATTTGATGCACAAGCGCATAGACCCTACACGATGTGCCATGTATGTAATAAAAGAAAATGTCATTTCGTGACGTTTTATTATTGTTTCGCATTATTTCTCATCTTTCAGTAAAAAATTTTATGATATTTTTCTTTTAATTTATATACATATACAAAGTAAAATTCAATGCAAAGTAAAAATAAATTAATGTAAAGAAAAAATTATTGATATAAAACATAATCTTAAGTGCACAATTTGTTTTTATATAATCTTTTCTGGTCTGTATAGGCTTATTTTTACATCATATGAATCCTTTTTTACTTTGTATACATATGTAAATTAAAAAGAAATATCATACAAGAAAAAAATTTATAAAAAGATGAAAAAATAATATAAAACTTGAAGAAAATACGATATTTTGTCATTACATGAGTGGCATAATGTGCGAGGGCTATGAGCTTGCGAGGCATACTTCTATTAGCATCTCAATAAAATCTATCAAATTGTGCTAATTATAGAAAAATTAAACTAACGAGTTAATATTCATCTATAGCTTGTGTTTCGCACCAGGTTCATCTCTACTCTTATTAATAAAAAGAATATATCTACGAAAAATATACACCAAGATTTCTCATCTTCAATATATCCAACTAGAACTTTCATAATTAATTCAAAGAGATACAAATTTAAAACGGAGCATTAGTATAATCTAACTGTAATACTAAAGTAATCCTTAATCAGACTCATTTGTATCAAAATACAAATAATAGCTCATTTATATATATCTTTAATTATTTAAATATAAGTGATGCAAAGTTATTTTTTTTCTAAAACTCTCATAAGTATTTCTAAATTGATAAAAATTAAATATAATTCTTTCATTAACTCCCTAAATTTTTTTATTAAATTTTTTAATAAATAAATATCTTCTATAGTTGATTTACATAAAACGAAACTGATTCTATGATATCCTCTTAGTATCACGACATAATTTATGCTTGTTTATATTTTTTTAAAATTAATAGTTCTCATATTAGTTGATTAAAAACTGAATCTATAAAATGCATATTTAGTTAAGAAATAAGTATTTATATTGGTGATTAAATTATCAAGAAGAGTGAGTACTTTAGATATAGATTAATTATATAAAATAACGATAAAATAGATAGTGAATTATTAGCAAGCTCCAAAAAGAACGGATAAAATGAAAAAATACATTTATTATGTTGTGTGATAGAAAAATTTTACTCAAACTTACATGTAAATTTTATAAAATAATAGTAAGACCATTAATGATATATGATGCTAATGCTGGACTATAAAAAAATATATAAATAAAATAAATATTATAAAAATAAAAATACTAAGAGAAATAAATGATATATATGAAATAATAAAATGAGAAATTAATATATTTGTGAGAAAATTAGAATAACATTAATTAAGTAAAAACTCAAAGAGAGTCGATTGAAGTTCCAATAAAAAATTAGGCTATAATTAAGTTATTAGAATTTGCTCATATAAAAAAAAGAAAATTTAAATTTAAAAAAGCATAACAAAAAATTATAAGAAATAATCTTATACACTTAAATCTAAATATAGATTTATTAATCGGCAGAATATTGTGAATTATAAAGAATTCATGTAACTAATTTCAATTTTCACTTAGTGGAATAAAAACTTGATTATTATTATTGTATTTAAAATTTATTTTTAGTTTTAAATTAATTTTTGAAATATTTAAATTATTTTAGATTTACATTATTTTTTTTAGATGAGTTTGGTAGCCTAATATGAGCCTGAGACACAGGTTGGTCAAATTTGGGATAACAACAACAACAATAACAATCAAGCCTTAATCCCACTAGGTGGGGTAGGCTATATGAATTCTTTATTTTCATTGCCCTCTATCAGTTACCAAATTCTTATCTAAGTCTAAGTAACTAAGATCACTTTTTATAGTTTTTTGCTATGTCTTCTTTGGTCTCCCTCATCCTCTTTGTACATGGGCAAAATTCAACAACTCAAATTTTCTAACTGGAGCTTCAATCGGCCAACGATTTAGGTGTCCAAACCATCTAAGCTGACTTTCTCTAAGTTTATTCTTAATTGGTACAACACTAACTTTCTTTCGGATATACCCATTCTATCATTTCGTGTATATCCACACATCCACCTTAGCATCCTTATTTCTGTAATATTTATTTTATTTGTATGTTTTCTTTTTGTAGATCAGCATTCAGCACCATATATCATTGCTGATCTTACTACAGTTTTATAAAATTTATCCTTGATTTTGGATGAGATTTTTCTATCGCACAATACACTAGAAGCATTTCTTCATTTTACCCATCTTGCTTGAATCCTGCTAATAACGTCATTATCTATTTCATCATTATTTTGTATGATTGATCCAAGGTATCTAAAGCGCTCACTCTTTTTGACAATTTGATCATCAATTGTCACATCTCCAATATAAGTATTTTTTTTTACTAAATGTGTACTCCATATATTCAGTTTTTGATCTACTAAGATGAAAATCTTTAGATTCTAGAGCATTCCTTTAAAGCTCTAGTTTTGCTTTAACTCCCTTTTTAGTTTTCTCAACAAGGACAATATCATCTGCGAAGAGCATACACTAAGGCACCTTATCGTAGATATGCCCAATCATGACTTCCATAATCAAAGCAAAAAAATACGGACTTAAAGCCGAGCCTTGGTGTAGTCCAACTGTAATAGAAAAATCCTTAGTCAAACCTCCTTGTGTCTGTACGCAGGTAACAGTTTCTTTATACATATCTTTAATAATTTGAATATAAGTAGTGCAAATCTATTTCTTTTCTAAAACTCTCCAAAGTACTTCTCTTGAGACTTTATCATAAGCTTTTTCCAAATTAATAAAAACCAAATGGAGGTTTTCCTTTCTCTTCTTAAACTTCTCCATTAAACTTCTTAATAAATGAATAATTTCTATAGTAGATCTACCTGGCATAAAACCAAACTGATTCTCTGATACTTTAGTATTATGGCGTAACTTTTGTTCGATCACCGTCTCTCAAAGTTTTAAAGTATAACTCATTAATTTAATTCATATATAATTGACATAATTCTGTACATCGCCTTCATTCTTATAAATAGGTACTAATATATTCTTTCTCTATTCATTTTGCATCTTTTTTAGTCTTCAAAATTATATTAAATAATCTAGTAAGCCAAGAAACCCTTTCAACTCCTAAGCACTAAGAAACTCATTCATTTCTTAAGCATTGCCAAATATTTATTGTGATGTTATCTGGTCCTACTACTTTTTTTATATTTCATCTTTTTTAAAGCTTTCCAGACTTCAACTTTATTAATACGTCGGATGTAAGAGTAATTTTTATTTTCTTTTGGGGTGCTAAGTTCCGTAAGATCAATTGAATTGTCACAATCTTCACTGAAAAGCTGTTGAAAGTAACTCATTCATCTATCTTTGATATCTTCTTTCATAAAAAGTACTTTTTAATCTTTATTTTTAATACATTTTACTTCAATTAAATTTTTAGTTTTTCTATCTCTTGTATTGACAATTCTATATAAATGTCTTTCTCCTTCTTTAGTGTCTAACTTCTTATATAAATCCTCAAGAGCTATATTCTTTGCATTGTCTATTGCTTTCTTAGATTCTCGTTGAGCCACTTTATATTTCTTCCACTTATCCTTTTTTTTTAAACCAATCTCTATAACAAATCTTTTTCTCCTTAAATATCTTTATTATTTTGAATCATTCATTTGAATTCTCCCAGCACATTCTTCGTCACCTTACGGATATAGTTAGCAACTGTCAACCACATAAGATCAATTTTCCCATTAATGTTCCATTACCTAAGTTCTAGAACATTCTTCTTAAATATACATTTGTTCTCATTCTTTAGATTCCACCATCGAGTCTGAGGATAAGATTTTGACTTATTATTTCTTCTCCAAAACTTTATCTTAGAATCTAAAACCATTAATCTATATTAGGTAGTCAAACATTCACTTGAAATGACTTTACAATCTTTATAATCCAAGCGATCTCATTTTCTTATAAGAAAATAATCAATCTGAGTTCTTGAAGTTCCATTCATGTACGTGATAACATGCTTCTCTTTTTTTTTGAATAAAGTATTAGCAATTATAAGATCATATGCTGAAGAAAACTCTAAAATAGTTTTACCCTCCTCATTTATACATGTCCATTTAAATTTTTCAATATGTCCATTTAAATCTCTTTCAATAAATAATCATTTCTCCGCCAACATGTCCATTTGGATGAGAAAACTAATTTTATGCCCGAAAGGGCGTGACCTCCGCCAGTTCCAACTTTTCCATTGATCAGCTTTAGAAAAATTGTTGAAATTAAAATTTAATTTTTGTAAATATCCATTCTTTTTGCTTGCAAATAATTTATTATATCGATTTCAAATTTTATATATTTTTAAACTTTTTATAAAATGTTAATAATAATTTAAATAAAAAAATTTACATTTTTATTTTTGAAATATTATGCATTTATTTCACATATGGTGCGAAAATTCATAATATTTTAAACAATAAAAACGTGAAAAAATTAATTATTTTATAAAAAAGTAGGAATAATTCTATTTTAGGTCCATAAAATTTACCTATTTTCCTATAAAAATTTACAAATATCAAAATATGCATACAGGTTCACAAAAATCACTATACAGAATTATCGTGGTCTCTCCGTGACAAAATTTATTAGGTATTTTTAAAATGACAAAAATACTCTTACTTAATTTATCAATTTTTAAAGTGTACCACCATTGTTTTCATCCTCACCAGATCCGTACAAACCTACCGGATTGAGTTGCTGCCATCATGACAGGCTAACGACTAGCGGCCTTTCGCTGCTGCACACATGGCCACTCGCAAAGTGGCCATGCTATGCTGTTGCCTGTGCGTGCAACCGCACGCAGCCATGAGGGGGTGCGGCACGCATGCAGTCGCGCACGGCCACAAGGACCGCTACGCACAGCCATGAGAGTTGCCAGTGTGTGCGGTTGCTTGTGCACAACGACCTGCGCATAGCCAAGACCATGGTCGCCTGCGCTGTCGGCCTGCTTACGCGCAGCGGCCGCGTGCGTGGCCGCAAGCCAGCTAGCTGTGAGCTCATCGCGAGTGCGCGTCAAGCTCCGGGCGAGTGCAAGCAAGCTAGTAGCAAATGAGATCTAAAAGTAAAATAGTAAATTAAAAATTATTTATTTTAATTTTATTTTCTTAGTGAAGAAGTTAACTAATATATTAGACAAAAAAATTACATATTGAACTTGATTGAAAAATTTAAAAAAAAAATTAGGACTTTATTGAAATTATATAGTAATTTTATTTTTCTTAACCTGGTATATGTTTGTGAAATTTTATAGTAAAGTAATCAAATATCACGGGCTGAAAGTGAAATTAATAAAAATAATAATAATTATAACTATTAAGACGTCGGTCAAATCCGAAAGTTACAGCTTTTGTTTTCTTCAGTCAAATCCGAAACTTGAAGCAACACGTTTCAGGATAAGCAGGAGGAGAACGCCGCGGAGAAGCTATTAAATTCAATTCGTTCTTCCTTCTTCATCGCATCTTCCTCCTCCGACTCGTCTTCCTCGTCTTCAGCTATAAAGAAACCACACGTGCTAGTATGCTACTCCTCCTCCAGCCCGCCTCCCCCAAACCCTAGTCTTCGCTTTGACTCCAAACCCTAATCTCGCTCTTACACAAAGCAGAGCAGAAGTGCAGAACTCGTCTGATCCGCTGATCAATGGAGCTATTCGAGCGAGCGAAGGCCGTCCGGCTCCGGAGCCACCACGACAAGTACCTCCTTGCCGACGAAGACGAGGAGCACGTGTGCCAGGAGCGCAACGGCTCGACTGGGCGGGCTCGGTGGGCGGTGGAGGTCGTCGAGGGTTTCCCTGTCGTCCGGCTCAAGAGCTGCTACGGCCGCTACCTCACCGCCTCCAACGAGCCGTTCCTCCTCGGGATGACCGGCCGGAAGGTCACCCAGACTCTTCCCCACCGCCTCGATTCTTCCGTCGAGTGGGAGCCCATACGGGACGGTATGCAGGTGAAGCTCAAAACGCTCTACGGCCACTTCCTCCGCGCCAATGGCGGCCCCCCTCCGTGGAGGAACTCCGTGACCCACGACATCCCTCATCTCCACCTCGATTGGGTGCTCTGGGAGGTGGATATCGTCGAGATCCTCACGCCACCGCCGGCATACCCGGCACCATCCGTGCCGGAGAACTATTCCGTGGCCTCCTCGCCCGATTCTTCGCAGAAATTGTCCAAGCAGGAGGTTTGCCCTTTCTCCTTCCTTAGCTCAAGCTTTTTCTAGGGTTTCTTCTGCTTAAACTTAAGTTTGGTAATAAGAAAAAAAAGAAGATTTGGTTGGAATTTTTAGTGATTTTTGAAAAATGTGTATGATATGAAATAAAGTAAGTTGGTTATATTAAAAATTGTGTATGATGTGAAATAAAATTGATTAATTTATTGAGAATTGTGTTAGATGTGAAATAAAGTGATTGTTTAATGCTGGAATTTGTGTGAGATGAGATATAAAATAATTTTTTAAGTTTTTTTAAAATAAATTTAAGATTTTGGCTATGGGTAATTTTAGCCATGATTTTTAGTTCATTGTCAAACAGGGCCTTAATTTAATGTCTTAAGCTGTTGGAGCCTAAAATCCATCCAAACGTCTTTTTATACATCAAATCAATTTAAATTGTTTTGATCCTTGATGTACTTTTTTGCAATTACACGTTAGTGGGTTAACTTGTTAGAACTTATTAAACCCTACTGATCCAACCAAATTCATTTATAGAGTTATTCAACAAACCCTAGGGTGTGTTTGTTTGTAAAGTTAAATTTAAGAAGGTTAAAATTAAATTTGAATAGAGATATTTTTTTATTGAAAATTGTGAATGATGTGAAATAAAGTTAATTATTATGTTGGGATATATGAGGGATGTGATATAAAGTTAGTTATTATGTTGGGATATGTGAGGGATGTGATATAAGTTAGTTATTATTTTAGTAATATGTGTAGGATGTGAAATAAATTTAATTTTTAATATTAAATTTTATGTGTGATGTGATATGCCTGGTTAAAATTAAACCAAGTTAATTTTAAACTCCTAGACAAACGGGGCCTAGGTAATAAACCCGATGTTCCCCTTAGTACCTCTACGACTCCGCTAAGCTGGTATTCCTTAACCCTTCCCCGCCAACCATTAAGGCTTATGAACGAATAGCGTTATCTCAGCAACAATAAATTATTACTTAAGGGGCATTTGGTTTGATGTTATATTGATGTTATGTCATATTATATAAATGTCATGATATTTAGATGTCATCTTTTAATTAACAGTTCTATAATTTTTCAAAAAATTATCTAAAAATGTCAATCCAAATAATTATTTTTTAGGAATAATATTACATAGCATTAAACCAAACATTTCCCAAATAGAATTTTTGGGTAACTGGTTAGCATCATACATATAGAGCTGTAAATGAACTGAGTGTTCGATTAACAGCTCGATTTTCAATTTGATAAGAGCTCGTTCATGTTTGATTCATTAATATTAATAAACAAGCTTGAATATAATTTTAAAAGCTCAATTAGTAAATCAACGAATTTGAACGTACCAGTGTTCGGTTTGTTAATATTCATGAATTATTTATATGAATTTCATGAACATTCTCAATTATAAAGTTCGATGTGATGCTCGTTTAGAATTCAATTAATGATTTTTTTAAAGATTTTAGTATAACTTATTTATTAATAAGAACTAAATTATGAATCATTATGATAAATCTATATTCTTGACATATAAGAGCTTGTTTGTAACTTGAATATATATGAGCCTGTTCGTAAACTATATGAATTAACCTCAAATATGCCTTTATGTTTACAAACCAAGCTTGAAAGACTCGAACCAAGCTCGAGCTTAGTTTTAGTAAATAAATATGAATTTGAGCGAACCACTACTCGGTTCGTTTTTAGCTCTCAATTGGGATAAATTATTTATAGAATTAACTAACCTGAACTAGCTAACCCTCATCTCCATATTAAATAGACCCTTTGGAACTAGAAAGTCTTCTAAAATGCTTAAAATATAAGATGCAAAAGTAGCTTAAAATTTAACTTCACTTCAAAAAGCTCAAATAGCTTAAAATTTTAAATTGCTAATATTTATTGCTTTGCCATTGTAGTCAGCCGCCTCCTTCACCAGCTATTCGTCTCAGAGGCAGGAGGGTCGAGTTATTCACTATACAATAGCAGATAACAATGGTAATGTTCGTGATGATGCTGAGTTTTCCTTAATCTTCAAGGGGAGTAGCGTGAAGGAACTGACCCAAAAGCTGGAGGAAGAAGCAGAGCTCAGCGATGTAATTGTTTGTTCCGAAAACCCTCTGAATGGGAAGCTCTACCCCCTTCACCTGCATCTCCCTCCAAATAATGCAGCCATGAATGTGGTTTTAGTCCCAGCTGCTTCAAAAGGTTAGTATTTTTGATTTTTGACATGACTAGAATGATATGAAGATCAAACAGGCTCAAAATTTTTAGAAAATCTACCAAATGCAAATTTCTTTTCATGTCTATTTTTGCTTGATTGGGTGCATTACACTTTGATTATTGAAATGCAAAAAGTATGTTCTTATTGAATGGATATTCTTGATGAATTGAAATAATAATGCAACTGTAAATCTATTTGTTCTTCTTCTTTTCCGTATCTTTCAAATCACTTCCTATAATACGTAGCATGCTCCTATTTTAACTTATTGTTCTATGATATACCAAAAGTTACCATTTCATGTCATATTTGATGGAATGCGTGTTCTTTGACCATTTTGAACTTTTTTGTTTCTTTCTTCAGTGGCAAAGAGCTTCCCAAAGTCAGAAAATCTTCAGTGAAAATTTTGTTTTTTCGCGACCTATGTTGGTTCATCTGTACAGTCTTTGCCCTGATCTGTGCCACATTTAGAGGGTTTCAAAATTCTCGAGTTTTTTTGGATTGCGGCCTGCAAGCAGCTGGAGGTTATCAGATGTACGATTTTTTAATAAATTTTGTTTATTATATTCTTTTTAAGAGTTGTGTTTATTAGCATGCTAGTTATTGTTGTATTATGTTTGAAAACTTGTATTAGATTGTTGACATCTTATGTAAATTTGACACCATTCTTTAAATGAGATTTACAGTCTTTTGGTTCTTACACTGCTGCTATTATGTGCTTTATAATATTTGATTACATTGCTATTTATTGTGGTAAAAAAATTTTGTTGTATTCGATATTTAGTTGAGAGAAATCACAAGTTTGTGTTATACGTGGATTATAATAGAAAATTTCTTCTGTAATGGAACTTATATGATGTCAACATATGCTTAAAATTTAACAATCAAAACAAAATCCAATAACAAAACATAAAATGTGGCATTTAAATAATGGTAAACCCTAATATTATATATTTGAGCAATATTTTTATGTATGTAATAAAATATAATACATATGTAAACAATATTATTATGTATAAGATTATGCGCCTATTTGCTTCTGAAAATTTGATTAATTTTCAAATTCAACAAATTAATTCATTAATTTGACTAATAATGCAAATGACTTTTATAAAAAATAAAGCCTATAAAAATTACTTTTCTAGCAGAATTAAGAAAGAAACACCTTAGAGCAACTATTACTATCAAAAAAAATATAAAAAATGTTTTTTTACTATATAAGTAATTAATAAAAAAATTTATATGCACTTTTATTAAACTAATAAGCTTAATTTAAAAATTAAAAAAACATACATGCACAGCAAATAAAACAAACACAAATAATATTTACCTTAAAAATTAAGACTTCACCTACTAATACTCTTCCAATTTCCAGTATAAATAACTGAGTACCCAGCAATTTGCAAAAGGGGTAACCTTATTTCAATAAAGCACTCAATTTATCGAGAAATATCATACATACATACATGAAATCACACATACAAACATACATAACACACACGTACATACATACATATATATGTATGTATGTATGTATGATTAATTATAACTTATCTCAGTTTATTAAATTATTTGTTAAATTAAACTTTTAAACTATTATTAATTAATTTATTAATCAGAAGCTACATTTATATATATTATTTATGTGCTTCAATATAACGCTCCAAAAAACTATACAACGCATTAAATATCCATAAAGACTAAAGATAGCAACTTGTTGAGAGACGCTACCTAATCACTTTTTCAGCTGTTATTTAGTTGTTTATTACCATTCAATTGAAATAAGTCATTTCGAGAGCCTTCGCCTTCTCAGCCGCCGCACCGGCATCTCCTTTCCCGTCCATTTCATAAGCCTCCTCCTAATGATCATGCAAAAATTACCAGTTTAGAAGAGGAGGGAGAGGAGAAGTAGGGAAGACATCGACTCGAGTTGAAAGGAGTCTCCAACTTAAAACCAACGTTTTCAACTTCAAGTTAGATTCCAGTTAATTAATATTTACTCAAATTCGAGCAAAGTTTTTAGACTTCAAAAAATATTTCACTTGTATTACTCAGAACGATATATACCTTTAGTACATCACAATCACATGAATTATAATGTTATTCTAGTACAATTCAAGCTGAATCAAATAAATTCAGGTGGTTAATATCAAATTGAGTTTTGAGTTTGAATTTTCAAGATAATTGAGCTATGAATCAATGTAGTACGTACCAATAAGCGCCAAAGATGAGGGGAACCTTCTCTTTTCTTGATATGTCTCTGGATATGATCTATTGCTGCATTAGCAGGAATTATCGTTATCAATTAAGGCTGCAACATTAATTTTCAAAAGAAACTTATATATAAGTAATCAATGCATCAAATATTGTTAAATTTCTAGTATCAACTGACTAAAAGTTTAAGCTTGTCGAAAAATGGCCTAAGAACAAGTTTATATTATTGCACGTCACCCCATGTGTAAGTTAATTTAATTTGTGATGTTAATACAATCCAATATAGGTTTTTCTTTCTATTTTATGCTATTATTAATTGAGGGTCACCAAAATTTGAACTTAAGACCTCTAACTCTAATATCATGTTAACTTTGTGTACTAATTGTCCTACAAGCTTAAGCCTGTGGATTATAGCTTAGGAATAAGTTTATATTCTTACTTTTATATATATATATAAATAGTGTATTTTTGTGTATCACGTCTTAGAGACATAATACATATGCTTGCAAACATGTAAAAGCTATATCTATGAAATACAATGTCCAAAAGAGTTGCAGGCAAGGTTATTAAATAAAATAATTTTGAAAATTTCCACAGTAAGCTACATGACAACTTTTTTAAACATTGGATAAAAACACAGAAAGACAAGATGATAATAATATAATATAAATTAGGAAAATTTACTTACATGACACATAAAACTACAATATTTACTCATTAAATATCCAAAACATAAACGTTACTGCAAAGATATCCTAAACACATTAATATTACCCACTCACACTGTAGTATCTATTCGTCATCTACTGACTCAATCTAATTATTATCATATTGGCCATCAATCATAGTTAAATTAGCCGCTAACCATGATTTATTCACATAAATATTTTATAGGTAATAAATGTTGAATATTATATGTTATTAAGTAATACAAAACATTAATAATACCACTTTAATAATATGATATATTATGCCCCAAAAAAATAATTTGATACATAATATTAATATGTGATATTACTAATATTTTTCAATTATTGAGTAATACTCAATGTCTAATATTTATTTCTAAAAGATAAAAAATCATAGTTAAGTTCAACAACTGATGATGAATAAATACCATAATGTGGAGCGGATAATATTAATGTATTTAGGATGTCTTTAGAGTAATATTTATGTTTTCAATATCTAATGAGTAAATATAATAGTTTCATATATCATGAATGTAAATCACCTATAAATTATATGTTCTATAGTACAAGTAATATTTCATATTTAAAAATACAAATAAAGTATAAACTAAACTTACTCATTGTTTAGAAACAAAGAATTACAAAAGAAAAACTTAAATAATTAAGTAATAAATACTTATGTGATGATTTGGCATGGCTTTTGCTAAATACTGTAGAAGCACCTAAGAATCACATTCAGGACATGGGAATATAAACACTTAGTTTATAAAGATATAAATGTTTTCTTAAAACATGTCAAAACCTTTTGAGGCATTTCCAGTGTTCAGTAGAACCCTGAAAAAGATTTCATTGAAGACATCAAGCTGTTCATCAGAAGCTCCAATCATCTGAAATTATAGAAAAGAATAAGAAATCAGAATGAACAGTCAAACAGTCATGACAATGAATGATGAGGAAGGATCATACTTTAAAGTCAATAGCGTCAAATTCTAGACCAAGGATTTCCATTACTTTCTGATAATTTCCTTTCCCGTACTCATATGTGGCTTCTGCAAGCTGAAATACCAAAGAAATATTGATGTGTATGGGTGCACCAAAACAAAGAAGCATGGATGTCTCAAGTTATAATGATTCCAGTAGGGTATGTCTGAAACTCCAAACTCATTTGACACTTGAATTTTTGGGGCTACCCCACTTTGTGAGAGCTAAGGACGATGTTCAATTACTTGAAAATTTTTGACAAGAAATGCTGAAAAAGCCAAGTGGGAGTTGTTTAAGATAAAGCCTTGTGGAAAGAGATCAATTTGAAGAAGATCTTCAAGGAAGTTCTTTGGCCTTCAGAATGGTTGTCTGCCGAAGGCGAGATAAAGACAAAGACCGTAATTTACAAGGATGGAAGCCAAAAGAAAAGGTCTTTTTTGATGAAGGTGATCCTCGGAGTTCTTTGAGAAGAGGTTCTCAAAGTCAAAGAAACTACTTGTTCATCAAATTCAGATTTTTTTTTTGGGAATTGGAACATGCGTTCTAACCAATTCAAAAAGTTATTTTCTGATAAAGGGGGCATTAATGTAGGAGCACGCGTCACAATAAATTCAACTAAGAACACTCTTATCATTTATTGTCCTAGATAGCATCGCACAAATTCTAGCCTATGGACAGTGTTAGAAGGGCAGCATAATTAAGGAGAATCAACATGACAAAAGAGGATTGGCATTCTGAGTTCTTGAATCTGCTATCATTGAAACTAGTACAAAGAGAAATTCAAATGAAGTTCGATCTGCCTCCAATTCTTAGAAAAAGAAGATGAAGAGAAGTAGATTGAACATAGAGAGAGTAAGTTTTTTTTCTTGTTATTCACCTTGGTCTAGGTGAAGAATTCTTATTGTAATCCTCTAGAGTGTCTATAGAAGAATCAAGCCCTGTAAACTTCTGTTTTTATTGGAAGCTAGTTGCTTGTGCATGGACATTCATGGTTACAATTCTCCCACGTTCAATTTCTGTTCTAGTGTATTTTTGGACTTTATAGTGTTCTTCATATTCTTATTAAAGTCTAAAAGTAGGGCTTTCTGCCTTAGCTCTTATGATCGTTGTCAAAAAGCGTTATTCCAACACCACCTCCAGTGAAAATTGACCTTGTTTAGGCTAAAAATCAATTAGAGTTCCTTGTACCTCAAAGACAAGTCATTTGAAAAGGAATTGATTTAACTCAAAATCAAACTTTGATATTTACATTATTTCATAAGCATAAATATTTAGACTAGAATACATATATACATATAGACGCGCACACATGTTTTTGGTGTATATATGTATCTTTTAGACAATGTGTGTAGAAAAGATTATATGAGTTTGCGGCATATATAGTCGCTAAAAAAATGTTCATTACAATTATGGTTATATAGTAGTAGATTTAAGGTTGTAAACCAGTACAAATCAACTCAAAAAAGTAGCTTGAACTTGGGAGTTGATCTTTTAGTTGAGGTTGACTTGTTCAAACTGGAATCAACAGCAGCCCTAGGTTTGGGGACATAGCAAAAGAAAAATAGTGAGTTCCAAGTCGAGAAACTATGAGTCTCATAATTACCACCCCTAGCATTTTAAGAAAGTGTTGTCTGCTTGCATGAGATTACAAATGCTTGCATATTGTCTCATTAAAAGAATATGGTTTTCAATAATGTTAGCTTCCACATATTTGGAATAAGACTTAAAATAACTATACTAGTAAAAGATTAAGGGAGTATTTGGTTCAATGTTATTTTAATGTCATGTTGTGTTATCTAAATATTTTAACATCTAAATATCTTTTTTGAGTGACAATTTCATAATTATTTATAAAGTTATTTACATATATTATCAAACTAAATAATTATTTTCTCTAAATAACATGACATGACATCAAGATAACCAAAATGACATAACTAAAACTTTCTAAGCAAGAAAGTCTCTAAATCCAGCATAGATCTCAGATAGTGGAGGAAAGAGAAATGAGCTTTATAGGTCTAATGTCATAAATTATTATAGTAAGATAACTGAAAAACTAACCAGTTTTGCTCCTTGCATTACTTGATGCTTCTTCTGGCTGAGAAAAGAAACCCTATTTCACATGGAAAATACTTTAGGAATATATGATACTCCCCAAAGTGCAAAGTACGCTAAACAGTATGAAGCAAGTTGTACTGCTTCTCACCTTGATTTGATGGAGTTCAGAAGTTCTTCAGCTTTACGTAATTCATTTCCACAATTTAAAGCCCATAGAGCCAGAATGTCAAGCAACCATTCTAAGTGCCACATAGACTTCAAATTTTGCACATATAAAAAAAATAAAATAAGTAAGAAATGAGAAAGAAGATTAACGTAAACTTAGTTCAACATTAATCAATTCAAATAGAATGTCAAACAAATTTATTGTTTGGTTATTAAGATCTCAAGACAATGAATATGACATCAAGAGGAGTATGTATTCTTGTGTAGAAGCTACAACACTGTGATGTTCCGGTGTATGAAAAAAAAAAGAAAGCCTCAATCTGTACACTGAACTCGATTTTATTGAAGTAATATATTCCACAATCAATACCTTATCCTTTAGTTTTTCGGCTGCCGATAATACTCGATGCTTATGGTCCCCAATCTTCCCTCGAGCATCAAGCCGAAGTAGAAGACCAAGAGCATTTAGATACACCTATAAACATGGGATAATGAGAAGATGCAAGCCAAGTTAAAGAAAAAAGAAAACAAATAAAACGAAGAAATGGTAATAGCACCTCTGCTTGATCAGAATCACTTCTTTGCAACTCTCCCCAGATTTTTTTATCATATATTTCTAACGCTTTGTCAACTGGTGCATTACCTTCCAAGTAACAAACAGCAACATGCCACCAGTTATGGGTGTACCTAAAAAAAATAAGCATGTAAATGAAAAACACTTAGAAAATTATTGCAAAATGAGGAAAACTCCCCTACATGAAAGATGAACAAGAATTCCAGGTGGAAGAACAAGCTTCCATAAATTCCACTGCTTCTTTGAAGTGGCAATTGTACTGTAAGACATGGCACAGCTGTAAAAATACAGAGGCAGATAATGACTCCATTAAGCTCCATATACATAGCTGGCAGGGAGAGAAATGTTGATGATATTTAAATTTTTAAATTAGTAAATTTTAATAGCAAAATTATTACAATTACATGGAAAATAATTTTTAGAATGATAAATAAGATTTTAAATCTCACAATTTAAAATATTTTGAATTTAAAATCAAAAAAACTCCTTCATCACCTAAGCACTGTCAAACATCTACTGGGATATTATCTGGTCATACTATTTTTTTATACTTCATCTTCTTTAAAACTTTCCAGACTTCAGCTTTACTAATACGTCAGATGTAAGAGTAATTTTTACTTTCTTTTAGAGTGCTAAATTCTGTAAGATCAATTGAATTTTCACAACCTTCATTGAAAAGCTGTTGAAAGTAACTCATCCATCTATCTTTGATATCTTCTTCCATGAAAAGTACTCTTTGATCTTCATCTTTAATACATTTTACTTCAATTAAATCTTTAGTTTTTTTATCTCTTGTCTTGACAATTCTATATAATTGTCCTTCTCCTTCTTTAGTTATAGCTTCTTATATAAATCCTCAAGAGCCATATTTTTTGCATTGCCTACTGTTTTCTTAGATTCTCGTCGAGCCACTTTATATTTCTCACTTATCATTATTTTTATTTTTAAACCAATTTCTATAACAAATCTTCTTCTTTTTAATTTTTTCTTGTACATCATCTTTCTACCACCAAGTATCTTTATTATTTGGAAACATTCCTTTGGATTCTCCCAGCACATCCTTCGCCACCTTATGGATACAATTAGCAACTGTCAACCACATAAGATTAGTTTTCCCGTTAATATTCCATTGCCCAAGTTCTAGAACATTCTTTTTAAATATACATTTGTTCTCATTCTTTAGATTCCACCATCGAGTCCGAGGATAGGATTTTGACTTATTATTTATTCTCCAATACTTTATCTTGGAATCTAAAACCATTAATCGATGTTGGGTAGTCAAACATTCAGTTGGAATGACTTTACAATCTTTACAATCCAAGCGATCTGAATTCCTTATAAGAAAATAATCAATCTGAGTTCTTGAAGTTTCATTCTTATACGTGATAAGATAAACATATTCGTGAATACATTAATATCCTTGATATACAAGAATCTTACTTGTCAATAGTTTGTGTTAGTGAACTCAAATATATACGAGCTCGTTCACAAACCATATGAACCAAGACCAAATATGTCTGTTCACGAACCAAGCTCAAGCTTGGTTTTAGTAAATGAATATAAGCTTAAATAGATCGCTACTGGGCTCATCTTGGTTCATTTACAACCCTACCAATAATAATAAAGGTACCGGCACACTCAAGACCTCCAAGGAAGAAATGGAAAACAACCAAGAACACTAACAGCTAGAGAGATGGTTTACATCTACAAGCTTCAAGATTGACAAACAGATACTTACACAATGCTGCGACCAAATGTCTGATCCATTTACTTCCAGTCCTCTTCTTGCAGCCCTCTCAGCTTCAACCATTCTTCCAAGCTCTAATAAGGGAAAAGCAAGCATACCATATACATAACTGCAACCTTGATTTGCTGGAAGTGCCTAAAATTTGATACAGCATTAGGTCTTCAGGTTAGCATAATTAGTTGGTGAATTACCTAGCAATATTAATCATTATGCGTCACAAAATTATAAAGAAACATTGAAATGATTTATACCGGAATAAGTTTATCACACTTTGACAGATTATGGAATAGCAGTAGCTCAAGTGAAGAAGCTTATTTAACCTATTATGGACTGCATTAAAAATTTCAGTTAAAAAAAAATACACACAGATACATATACATCCATCAACATACAAATCTCTGCATGCCCGTATTTTGCTCATGAATGAAAGGTTTCATATTTTTTTCTATTTGTATATGTGCATGAGAAATAAATAAATAAATTTATATATACTGTGTGTATGTTGGGGTTGGGGTAGAGATTTAATATCAATCAAACCTGTTCCACAATGCGGAGAGAAAGATGAGGGAGGCCCATGTAAAAACAAATAACCTGAGCTCTCTTTAGTGACACCAAATCTTTAGGATATTCCTTTAACAACTACAAAATAAAATCACAAATCAGTACAAAAAAGCTGAAGAACTATTAATAGAAAATATCATGTTTTCACATACCAAAAGAGCACGGTCTGCTTGGTTTGTAATTATCCAAATATAATAAAAGATTCATTAAAAAAGTACAAAGGAATTTTGAGTGACACACCAAACTAATGCTTGAACATAAGGCTGGTGCCATTAATCTAAAATTGGCTCTGAGTCACCGAAACTAAATACATAAATTCTTTCAAAATGAAATACCACATGCAACTATAGTTTCAATTTCTAAAATGAAAAAAAAAAGGAAACACAAACCAACATTGTTGAGCATGTTATGAACCTATGAAAAATGATGAAGGCATGAATTTATGCTGCTAAGGAAACAGGCCCACGCTACTAATAATGCAACAACACAACAACACAGCTTCTATCCCATCCCAAAATACAGCAAGTTATCACAAGAGTATAATATAAAACAAGATCCCGCAGAGCCGAAAGAATCAATACCCAGATGGATGCTTAAGTTGAGACAGCACTTCTGATGTACTACTGGGGTTCGTTGAATTCAGATATTATAAAATCAGAAAAGGGGAAGAAATATGCATAGGATTATAGAGGAGAAAACCAATAGCAGTGCCACTAGATTTTCAACGCCATCGCTGGACCAGAAATCAAACAAATCTCTGAAAATATCACAAACTAAAAAGGGATCCAGTCTTAAAAACCTAACCTCCAAGTGACGACTGAGAGCCATTTCCTCATCCCTGCAGTCTCCGACCAAGGGGACAACCGCTTCATAAACCGCTTTCTCATACGAAGTGCCACTCTCCTACCTCGCAAGAGAGGTGGTGTCGCATAGTAATAACAAACATTGCAAGAGATCGAAAAGGACGGGAGTTTTGTTTTCGGACTTACAAGGGCTGCGGCAGCGGCGGAGAGTAGGGAGGAGGCCCTCGGCGGGTCCGCGGAAGCGAGAAAGTGGGCAGCTAGAACATTGCCAAGGATGCAGGTGGGATCATGGCGGGGGGCCTCGAGGATGATGGCGCGGCTCCGGCCGTAGGATAAGACCTGATCGTAGAAGGATTCGATAGCGCACACGCAAGCATCGGAGCTCGTTCGCAACGGATATCCCCAACGGTCCTCTCGCGTCGCCGCCGCCGCCTTCTTGCCGGCCATCTCCGGCCTTACGGTAGTCAGCGTCTTCCGTCTCTCCCTGCGATTAACAGCGGAAGCGAAGCGAATGCGTTGCGCCGCGGTAGCGTAAATAATAACCGAACAGAATATTTTTTAAAAAAAGAAGAAGGCACTGGCGGATGTTTTAAAAATTTTAATTTATTTTAATTTATTTTAATTTATTTTAATTTATTTTTGGGCAAATTACACTGGTCTTTGAGTTTAATATTTAATATCACAAAGATTCATATTTATTAAATTATAACATCGATCTCAGTTTTAATAAATTATTAAATAGTTCTTTTTCTATTTTTTTATTATTAATATTTTAAAATTATCATTTTACCCATGCCCCTCTCTCCTCGCAATCCTGCGCACGCGTACGGCCTCCAACGGTCCAGCGGCCTCGCGGCGTGTCCGTCGGCGTCCGCCCGACGCCCCAGGGCCGAGCGGCCTACGCGCGCACAAGATTAGGAGGAGAGAGAGGCTGCCTCTCTCTCTCCTCCCAATCCCACGGACGTGCGCAAGATCGTGAGAAGAGAGAGTGGCAGGGGTAAAATGATAATTTTAAAAAATATTAATAATTAAAAAATAGAAAAAGGACCAATTTGATAAATTATTAAGACTCAGAGACCTCGATATTATAATTTTAAAAACGTGGACTTACGCGATATTAAGCTTTAATCTCAGAGATTTGGGTGTAATTTGCGCTTAAATTTTTTATGCTAGTTGCAACTTGCAAGGTACGTCTTTTTATATATATAAAAATTGAAGTGTATGTTCTGAAGAATCTCAGCTAATTTTGGTAATTTTGGCTACTATAATTTCAACATAAATATTTACTATAAATTTTAAATTTAAATTAAAAGTTACAATTTTTAATAAAAAATTTAAGTTAATAAAAATTGCAAGTCATAGTCAAAACTTAAGAATTTAAGTGCCAAAATTAACTTCAGCTGAAATTAAAAAAAAAATCAAATTTTGAATCTTAACCAAATTTGATATGAAACTGCCAAAGCTTTAAGCCCAAACTTATCGTTTCATCTAACATCCAAATCTTTGCTTAATTACATAAACTTTTAGATATTATCAATTTGACAAAAATGAAAAAATTAATTTTTAAAATTATGAGAAAATATTCAATTATATTAGAAAGATTAACTTTAATTTAACATATTACATTATATATAAATTATATTACTAAAATAATTTAATTATATTTTACATTATATACTTTTAAAAAAAAAATTAACTCTATTTTACATTATGTATAAAAAGAATAATTAATTTCACAAATTCTTACATCTCATTATGATAATTTTATTTGACATCATATTTGAAAAAAAAAATATTCTCATATAATATTAAAATTAATATTATTAAAACAAATACAACCCATATTTGATGCTTATTGAACACACATCCAAAAAAAACTAACTACTTGCAATAGAATCCTAAGATTTCTTATTATTGCATTAAGATACATAAAGTTTGCATTTACATCTTTTTTTGATACTTTAAAATAGACCTCAATTTGTTTTAGAATATATATATATATATATATATATATATATATATATATATACATAATATGATTTTAATTCACTGAATTATTAGTAAATTAAAAATTAATTTACTTTATAACTGAACCTTTTAAATATGAGAAAATTTATTATGGTTATTTAGACTAGTTTTAAACTTACTCTAGTTTATGGTTTTTTTTGTTGAATAGTTTTAGGGGTAATTGATGGAAAAAAGAATGTTTAAATTTACAGTCTCTTTTCAAAATTAATTATAATGAAAATAAAATAAATGTATTGCACTAAAAAATAAAATTGATTATTATATTGAAATTTTTTTAATATATATAATAAATTTTATTATAAATATTAAAATTTTGGTGGAATGTGATATAAAATAAATTTTAAATAATTTATGTAGATTAAGAAATAAAAATATATAAATTAATTTAAAATATTTTCAAAATATTTAGTATAAATTTTCTTAAAAGAAATGTAATCTCAAAATAATAAGATTGTCAATTGAATGTTTTGATTCTTTTGAATGAAGAGGATAAGGTAAAAAGACCTAAGCAATAGTTATCCAACTTTAAGATTTCAATCAAATGATTCAAAATTTAAAAAATTCACGTGAAATATTTTAAATTTCTGGGTTCTAAATGCAACTCACTATAATATATATAGTTTTTGGCAATTAGGAAAATTTTCATTTTATTTTCATAAAATTGAGAAATTGCATAGCTATGCTGTACGCATTTTTGCTGTAATGTGGAACAATATTTCTCCAGTAAAAACCTATTGAGCGAAAGCACAATTATAGCGTTGTTTTATATGTAAAATGCAGGTAGGGGCGTTAATAGGTATCGAAGATCAAAAATTAATCGAAAATTAAATAAATTTTAGATCGAATTGAATTGAGTCGATCTAAATGAGCCGACTAACGAGTCAAAAGTTCGGCTCGATAATAATTTTGAGCCGGGTAGGCTTGGCTCGATCCAGCACCAAATCGGCTTGAATTAAATATATACTTTATATTATAATACATATAATATTTATTAAATAATATATATATGTTATATAATATATAAATATATATATATATATTATAAACCGAGCCGATCTCGAGCCTGATTGAGTCAAACGATCGGCTCAAAAAAAATTGAGATTTGATTCATTTTCAAGCCGGCTCGAAAATGAATCAAAATCGACTCGAAGTCGATTGGAATCGACTCGAGCCGGCCCGAAGTCGAACTCAATCGAGCTCGAGTCGATTTTGAGTCGATTGAAATGTAATTAATCTGATTTCAAGCCGGTATTGGCTTGACTTGAAATCGAACAGCCCTAAATGCAGGTCGTTGCATCGTAAAGTTGGCAAAGCAGATCCAACTAGTAAAAAATTGAATCCAAAATTAGAGCCTTTCGAGCAAAAAGTTTTGGATTCAAGACTAAGTGAACAACTTTTTCGTGAGAATGACAACGTAATACGTTTAGGCTCTGTTTGCATTACTGTGTTGTATAAAAAAGTATTGTACTGTATAACTGTATAAAAAAGTACTGTTGAATAAAACTATTTTATATATTTGACAAACTGCCATTAAAATATGTCATCAAAAGCAGAACTGTTTGATTAAAACTGTTGTACTGTCAAAAATATTTTTATTTTTGACTAAATTAGATATTTAATTTAAATACCTTTTATTACATATATTCTATAAATATATAATAATTAATTCATTCTATTAAATAATTTAATTTATGTGACATTAATTTTACAATATATATATTATTTTATTTTTATAATTTATTTACATATTAATTATAAATTTTTTAAATAAATAAAATTTATTTTATATATTTTAATTATATTTGCTATGAGTTTATTTTGTATTATATCTACGTAATTATGTATATTATTTATTTTATTATATCAATAATATCATTTAATATATTTTTATATTAAATTATATGTAATAAAATTTTTATTCAATTATTTCTCTTTACAACAAATTAAATCAATTATATAATGTGTCAAAAATATAAAAAATCGTATACAACAATAATAATTTTTTAAAACTTTATTCGTCAATCTTTGCTTTAGGCCGGTTTTGGGTTTTATAGTTTAAAATTTAGGATTTAAAATTCAAAACTTATTTTTTTTAAAAATAATGAACCCTCGCTGTTTTAAGGACATTTTTGTATATAAATAATTAAAGCAAAACTAATTTTTTAAAAAATTATTTTTTTCAGCTTTTCTTTACAAATATTTTTTAGCTTTTTAAAAACTAAAAATGATTTAAAAGCTATCTTATCAAACACAATATTTAATTTTTAGCTATATAAAAAAATATTTTTTATATTAAAAAATTTTACCAAACGCAACCTTAAACAATTAGTGTTATTTATTATATTTTAATCAAGGTTAATAAAATTTATTTTATTAATTAGTATCATGGGTAATTGAGGTGGTTTCTCCCCGCACCCACCTTTAGGCCTATCAACGGATCAGGTTCGAGTCGGATTGACTCTGACCCGGATTTAAATTTATATATATCGGATCGGGTTATATATCGGATCGGATCATGGTGGATCCATATCCTCTCAGGTCGGAAATTGAATCAGTTCGGAACTCGGGTTTTCGGATTTAATCCATTTACAATAAAAATAGTTATTTTTAAGTATTTTTCATAATAAAATTTAAAATAATATTAAATTTATTGAAAAAATAAATAAATAAAGAATGTTATATTTTTATGAATTAATTAAATATTTTAGCATAAAAAATAATATTTGTAATATATATACATATATTGTGAAATATAAACTGAGCACTATAAACTAAAATCTACTAATATAATCTGTGAGAATATTTTATTAATTAATTATAGTGGCACTCTTTATTTGAGCCTTTCAACAAAAAGATTATTAGCCACAATATATTCTTGTATAAATTACAAATTAGATTACATAAACAGATCAGATTTTCAACGGGTCGGGTCAATAGTGATCTATATCCGATCCATTTATTTGTAAACGAATTGGGTCAGCAAACGGGGCGGATTGACGGGTCAAAAAAAAATCATTTGGAGGTTTAATAAGATAAATCTAATAATCTAATTTTTTTTACTAAAATTTTTATCGACCTACAAATATATATATGTCTAAATTATGTAAGCTGACTTACTTTAAGGTTATCATCAGATAAGGCTATTCTAACATTTTCATGAAAATATATATTTTTCATTTTATTCTTATTTATATGTCTGCTCATATAACTTAGCATCCATATTTCTGTGACAATTATAGTATAAGAAAATATGAGAAAGTTATATGTTTTGTACTAATTTTTAAAAATTAAAATGAAAATTTTATTATACTCCAGATCCTAATCTCTAAAACATAACCCAAAATTCAAAACCATAAATTATATGCCCTAAATTACTTTAATACAAAAAAACTTAACACTAAACTCTAAATTATATTTAATCAAAAAAGAGAAAAACTCAAAACCATAAAAACTAAAAATAAAATTTTCATTAATTAGCTATATGTAATATATTATAAACTTAAATTAGTGAGATAAAAATCTCTTTTATAGAGTTGTGAATCATACACAATAAATAAAATTTATAAAAATATATCAATAAATTATATCGTAATTATTTTAAAAATTTATATAAAAATTGTAATATTTTCAAATTTTTTTATTCTTCATGTAAATCTCTCTAAAATATTTTTTGTGAACCTAAGTTAAATTTTCGTTGACTTTTGTAAACATTGGAAAGAAATTTTAGGACCTGTTTATTTGACAAAATAAAATTAATCTAATTTAATTTTAAATAGTCATATCATATTAATTTAATATTAAAATTAATTTTATTTCACATCTTATTCATATTATTAAAATAATAATTAACTTATATTATATTTTATTTATATTCCAATACAATAATTAATTTTATTTCACATTATTCATAATTTTAAATAAAAATATCTCAATTTAAATTTAATCTTAAAAAAATTAAAATTAAATTTTACGAAATAAAAAGGCCCTAAATTATAATTTATAACCAAAACTACGCTTGAGATCAAAATTTGAAGAAAACAAAAAAAACTAGTACCACGCAGACAAATATAAAATTAATAAATTTTAACATAATGCAAACGAATCTTAGGAGATATATATATATATATATATATATTAAGGAAAAGGAGATATATATATATTAAGGATATTTGTTTGACCCTTTATAGAAAATGTTTTTGCCGACATGAGGGCTTTTGGCATTTATTAATATCTTATCTTGTAGCACCATATTTTATAGTAAAAATTTAGAAATAATCAAATGAATATTTATTTTTTAAGAAAATATTTATGACATCCTCAATTGATAATTTGAGATTAGGGTTTAGGGTAGTCCCTCATTCCTTCTTGTTTTGTATCATTTTTCTCATAATTTTATGTAATTTTTATTTTTTTGATTTTTTTTTACGAATTGCTTCGATCTTTGTAGATCTACTATAAACAAAACAAAAATTATATTAAATTATATTTCCATTAAAAATATTATAAAAATTAATTAGGAAAAATATTTTTGTTTTTCAAACAAGTTACCAAGAGTACAACGTATGTTAAATGATTAGTTATATAATTATCAATTATAATTGCAAAAATTAATCAATAATTTTGGAACGAAATAATAAGTGAATTGTTTTACTTCAGGAGAAGGGACTTGCAAGTTTTATAAAATGTTCTTGGAAGAATTCAATGATGTTATTTGTACTTAGGCCCCGTTTGTTTAGGAGTTTAAAATTAACCTGGTTTAATTTTAATTAGGTATATCACATCACACATAAAATTTAATATTAAAAATTAAATTTATTTCACATCCTACACATATTATTAAAATAATAACTAACTTATATCACATCCCTCACATATTCCAACATAATAACTAACTTTATATCACATCCTTCACATATCCCAACATAATAACTAACTTTATTTCACATCATTCACAACTTTTAATAAAAAAATATCTCCATCCAAATTTAATTTTAACCTTCTTAAATTTAACCTTACAAACAAACACACCCTTCTAGCGCCTAACGTTATTGTCATATTGTTGATCATGTCTTCCTTGTTTGTGCCTATTATGTGCTATATATTCCTCTCTTTAAAAGCTAAAAAATAATTGCCTTCATTGCATCTCGGCCTGTCAATAGATCAGATTATGATCAGATCTGATTCAAGTTTTATTCCAATTAAACCCCCAAATTTATAATTTTTCAATAACCTAATTATAGTTAGATTACAAAAAATCTGAGCCGTTCATCATATTATTTTAAGAATATTTAAATATTTTTTGAGTGAAAAATCCTAAAACCTTAATATTTAGGTGGAGGCAAAGGAAGGAGATATCTGCGATGTGAATTAATTTTAAGATAAATTAGCGCTTTAGTGTGGTATTGAGGAAGAGAAAAATATGTACTATTAAGAGTAAAAATATAATTTTAATGATTTACTAATAGAATATTTTTTTTTCAAATAGATTTTGATTAAGTTTTAACTCAAATATGTGTATGTAAGATTTTGTAATATTTTGAGTATGCATAACGTAATTAACTAAGAATGGATGGATAAGGCATAAATAAAACTAAATTATATATGTGGCATGTAGGTAATTATCTCTATTTTTTATTATACTTATTGTTTTACTATCACAAAAAAATCATGTAAACCTCAAGGGTGTGGGAAGTTTTGAAATCGTAGAATCTGCCTGTAATGGATTCAAACCTCGTAGATCCAGACATAATCTTTCAAAATAATAATTTATGATTATATTTAAGCTATAACAAAATTAGATTAAGCTTAAGCTAAACAAAAAAACATATATGATTAGTTGTTAAAAATTTTGATTAAAGTGCGACCTAATTAAGCCCTTCAAAGTGAAAAATATTATTTTAAAAATATTTAGGAAGCATTTTGGTTTAATATAAATTAGAAAAAATAATTATTTACTTTAATAATATTTTTAAATAATATTCTAAAAAATTATAAAATTATTATTCAAAAAATGATATTTATATATCATGATATTTGTATTACATGACATAATATTAAGGAAGTATTTGGTTCATTATTATTTTAGTATCATGTCGTATAATCTAAATATCATAATATCTACATATTATTTTTTAATTAATAATTTTATAATTTTATAGAATATTATTTATAGATATCATTAAATCAATAATTATTTTTATTAGAAAATATAACATAATACCAAGATAACATTAAACCAAACATCCCCTAAAATAACTAATATTAACCCTTTTATTAGGAGGAAAGAATCTGAATGAGTAAGCATCAAAGAAAGCAACTTCTCTAGTTGATATTTGTTGTATTGCGGACAAAATCTCATGAGAATTTGTATACAAGTTGAACTCTATCAAGTTACATTAAAAAAATAAAAATTAAAAAAAGTTTACATATATGTTTCTATACAATATTATATTTATATATTAACTACTCGTAAAATTTATTTATGCTGATTTCATTTTACAATCTCAAATACTATATAGATGCTGTTCAAGTTAAATATGTTAAGAATAAATAAAATATACATAAAAAATCTTATTTGTAAATCATTGTTGGCTTAGCATCATCCCATGAGCACTTTACCGGAAACTATTGTAATCCGACTGTAGTTGGTTATCGTATGTTGGCTCTCATTGGCGGTTGACCACCATCAACAACCATGTTATAGACCACGTAGTCAATCATCATTGACGTCCACGCCGCTCGTTGCTACCTATCAAAAGTCACTGATTGCCACTATGGCCACCATGCATGAGTCTTTGAGTTAGTGTAGCTACATACATATTATTTATGATTAGTGTAGCTACATACTTTAGCATTAGGAATTAAGTTTAATATCCATGTTAAAAGTTTAGTGTTCAAACTTAGAATTTAGGATTCAAAGTATTACTTAACACTTGGGACTTAGGTTTGAAGAAATATTAAAAGTGTATTGTAATATTTCTGTAATATCCTGTGATTTAATTATAGAGATATTGTCTGCTTTGATTTTAAGAAAACTGCGCGACTTGAGCACTTTTTTAGGAGGTCACCCATCCCAGTACTACTCTAATTCAAGCATGCTAAACTACGAAATTTTTCATCATTAACCGCATGATTTTTTCTCAAAATGAGTCTCTACCGTTTAAGATCACGTTATCTACTTATACAACTTAAAGCCTTTTTTATGTGGGACGATTCATTCTTGTGTCCCTCTCAGCCTAAAAGTCTGAGTCACCCATCCCAGTGCTACTCCAGCTCAAGTACGCTTAACTATTTAAGATCACGTTATCTACTTATACAGCTCAGGATCTCTCCTCTTTTCGATGTAGGACGATTGATTCATGTGCCATCTTTCATCACTTATTATTCAGCCTAGAAACCTGTTAGGAGCCGCACTTTACCTCAGTGATTTCTTTCTCTTAGGACATCACCTGACAATCACTTTTCGCCCTTTTTGACCACAAGCGTTACAATCTCTGTCTCAAATATAAAAGTATTGCTCATTTTGATTTTTAAAGACTGTGTGGCTTAAGTATTTTCTTGAAAGATTATTCATTTTTATACTATTTTAATTAAAGTATGTTTAATTATGAAGTTTTTTATATTTATTTAAATGTCTAAGAATTTTTCTTCTTTTAATTGTGATATAATTCAATCTTTCACTTTTTGCTAAAATTTATACTTTATTTTAATGATTTGTTTTTGCCATGAATTATGACATAGTGCCTCTAAAACAAAATAATTAATTTAACATTAGTAAAATATTATGAGTCCATTTACATACATACTCCTTAAATCATCTTGAACTATATATTAAACCCCTCATTTTTTTAATTTTACAACTTAACCCCCTAAATCATCTGAAAATAAAAACTAGTAGAATACATATATTTGCAAATATACTTATAATATTTGTATATACATATTATTGATAATAAGCATTCAGATAATTATAAATCAGCAAAAAATATTCTTCAAAAATCTTGAAAAAGACCTAAATATGTTATTTTTGAATGATTTAAGGGTTAAGTTATAAAATTAAAAAATTCAGGGTTTAATATGTAATTCAAGATGATTTAAGGGGTATGTATGTAATTCTGTCTTTTAAGTATAGGATGGTAAATAATTTTTTTTTACGAATTTATACGAAAATGTTCTTATTTTCAGAATTATTTAAATTCGGATCTAAAGAAAATAGCCCGTCGCCATCGACGACCGAAGGACTGGGAGCCACAGGCCGTCGATCCGCTTACTTACGAACACGTGTCGCTCGTCTATCCGCCTGATCAAAGTTTGTCATCAGATCCCGTCCACGTACGCGAAACTCCAAAGAGCGTGTCATATCGCGCAGAAAAGTTCACGTCAGCTAATCAGCACAGATGCCGCTCTCCCATTGGTTCCCCTCTAATCGCTATGCCAACCCTCTCTCTCTCTCTCTCTCTCTCGCTGGCTCGGCTTCTTTTTCTCTCTCTTGGAACTTTAATTAGTTATCGGTGATGACGAGATTGCGTGAGGCGTGGCGTGTTACTGGCCGTACGATCGAAGTACCGTCTTGCGACAGGCATGGCGTCATTAAACGCGCATTTGTGACCCGCGATATGGACCACAGGATGGGACTGGTTGCACAGGCAGCCGCACGTGTCCTGTAGTGGCCTGGCCTCGCCACAGCTCACCGCGTGCTCGTGCGTTTTAATCGTAATTAACTAATGGGCCTCTGCTCTTTTACACCATGGTCCCGGAAAATAGCATAAATTCGTAGATCTGTTCATAAAAATATTAGAAACTTAAAATCCCCCCAAAAAAATCGAGTTTCAGCTAAATCAATTAAACAATTTCTAGTAGAATTTCTACTTTGAGTACTCGTTTCTGTGAACACATATTTATTGGCTAATCACGTTAAATAAATATAATGAAACATAATTTAATTTATTTAATATAATTTGGGAACCGGTATGACACAAAAATTTCTTATACTGAGCCTCACTATTTTATCTTAATAAGAGGCATCATATTTTAAAATTATATTATTATTTTTATAATTTAGAAAGCCCCTTAATTTTATTTAATACAGAACACATTCATGTGTTCCTTTATGTAGAAATCTGTCAGAAGCTTTGATTACTTTCTTTTATCATAAACGTTCACCAAAAATTTCTACTAATTGCTATCTTTAGAACGAGTAAAAAGGAATACAAAAATATTCATCTCAACTTACAAAAATGACTCCTTTTATATTCGATTTTATTTTTAATATATTCTAAGTTAATTTTATATTACGTAAAACATAGTTAACTATATATGCAAATGATTCATATTAATATAATTTGAGTTTTCATAACTTTAAAATGGAGTTGAAAAGGATCAAAGAGAGTGAAATATCTTACTTGACTCAAATCTAATCATATAAAACTATGATTTGCAATTATATGTATAAAATTCAAAAAAAAAAAGAAATTTATAATGTATGATATGGAATTTTGTAAAAATTGTATGTTTCAAATAAGTTTTCACAAAAAAATCATGAATCGATTACTAATACATTCTATATGAATTTTATTCTATTGTATATGATTTACAATTTTCTAACAAAAAATTTCACTTCGTCACCAAAATAAGTGTAAAATGAATTAGTTATTGCTTAATCAATAAGAATTAAAATTTTAATTTTTAAAATTTAGAATTTAGCATTAAATTTTAAGAGTTAAAATAATTTAGGATTTTAAATTTTAGATAATGGGTTTATGCTGCAAAGAAATTTTATAATAATTTTTAAGAATTTGTGTGAAATATATAATTTTTTCATATTTTTATGCCCTGTATCTAAATTCCCCACAAAAAAATATAGATAGGGAGAAATATAAGTTAGTGTGGACACTGTGCAATAAACACTTATGAAGCAGTGCACATCCTTGTTCAATTAGTTATTTAAAGAACGAGGTTTTACATGAGATCCACTTCTTCTTTATTTAGTCTTTTGTGCTTGCAGGAAGAGCCCATTAGCTCCTGATCTCAGCTAAAATGTCAGGCGAGCAGAGGCCTACCGCCGCCGGAGCCGCCGGCGGTGGCGTCGGAGATGAAAACAATATTACGGAAATCCGCGACATCCACGCCCTGTCGTCTCCTCAGCCACCGGCGGCCAGGGGCAGAGCAATCTGGGCCGAAGCAGGCAGCCACCGCTCCTCCAACCTCTCCGTTGGCAGCGAGGTCGAGAACTTCACCACCATGAGCCGGGAGTTCAACGCCATGGTGATCGCCGGAACCAACCTTCAGGGCGACGTCGGCGCCGGCGACGGGGCGAGCAGCCTGGGGAGGATCGGGGAGGATGAAAGGGAGCTCGAGGAGAACAACCCACTGGCCATCGTCCCAGATAACAACCCTCCCTTCCCGTCTCCCCGGCGGCCGCCGGCGGCTGGATCGACATCGTCCGCCGGCGTTGGCGAGGACTTGTCCGTGCACCGGGTGAAGAAAAACGAGGTGGATGCGAAGATTTCCGCCTGGCAGGCGGCGGAGACCGCGAAGATCAACAACCGGTTCAAGAGGGAGGACGTCACCATTAACGGGTGGGAAAGCGAACAGGTGGAGAAGGCGACCGCCTGGCTGAAGAAAATCGAGGTAATCGAGAATCAAGCGCTACCCGCGTTTCGATTCATTCGAAAAATCCTTTCTTTGATTGAAAGATCGTGTTTTGCAGAGGAAGCTGGAGGAGAAGAGGGCAAGGGCGACGGAGAAGACGCAGAACGAGGTTGCGAAGGCTCGCCGGAAGGCGGAGGAGAGGCGGGCGTCGGCGGAGGCGAAGAGGGGGGTGAAGGTGGCGAGAGTGCTAGAGGTCGCCAATCTGCTGAGGGCGGTCGGCAGAACTCCGTCGAAGAGATCCCTTTTCTGAATGGTCTCGCATCCTCCTTTTTCCTTGCACTATATTTTCATCAATTAATCAGTAATAATATATATTAGTAAATTATATATATATATATATATATATAGTTTAGGCCTAGAATAAATATAATGAGGATTTTTTTTTTTTTGCATTTTTAAAATTCCACCAAAAATGTAAATGTGTAGTATGTTTTGAACTTAAAAAATTTTGTCACTTCTGAGAATTTTAAGATACTTCTGTGGAAATCAAACTATTTTAATGTTTTAATGAAAAAAATTATTTAAATATTTGTTTAAGTTCATTTAATTACTTAATTTCATTTCTAGTCTGCTCTCTAAATAGTTTTTTATAAATTAAAATTACTCTATTATTTATATAATTTAGATTTTTTTTCAAATTTTTTAATATGAAATGATTTATTCATTTGCCTTTTTTTTAATCTAAAAGTCGTATCAAAAGTCATTGCTCTATTTTTATTTTAGAAGTCTATTCTGAGTTTCTATCTCACTTTTTTTAGACCAACTTGATGCATCACGGAAAATTAATTAATAGAATAGAATTGTGTTAACAATTTTAATGAGTTTTGTTGAGCCTCACATTAATTTGAATAATATTTACCCTTACTAAATATATGCCTACAAGTCTGTTCAATGACAATTTTTGTAATGTAACTTTCAATTTTTATGTATGTATTTTTATTTTGAATTATAGTAAATTCTAAACCAATTAAATCTCATTTGGTTCGAAAAGAGATTTTCACCTAACACAAATTTCAACTATAAAAATCAACTTTATTTCACATTCAATACAAATACGAATATTAGAATTAAAAATATTTCACATTTTATATATTTTCTAATAATAAAATAAATTTCTCTCTGATTAAACTTAATAAATAAAATAATTATTTTTTTATGTCTAAAAAAAAAACTTAAACCAAACGAGGCGAGGAGATGATAACTTAGGGAAGTAGCCGGTCATAGTTAAATGTAGGGCTTTATCCCTTTTATTATTATTATTTCAATTGTAGTGTTGTTATCTTAAATTTTTGGATAAATTACATTTAGGTCTCTATATTTAAGATATATTATTTTCAGATTAAGATTTTAAAATTTTAATATTTGAGTCCAATCAAATATAAATATCAATTAAGTCTTTTTTAATATTAAAATTATATATAATACGTAAAATATTCCTCCCTTTCTCTTCTCTCTCAGTTCCGCTCAATGCCGGCGGATGAGCGACAGAGCGAGGCTACACAGTTGTCGGGTTCATGCAGCGCTCAAGCAAGGCTATATAGATGCCAGTGTCATGTGATCAGCAACTGTATTGCCCTTGTGTCCTTTGCACGAGACTACGCAGTTGCAGGTGGAAAAAGAGATGACTGCCTACACCTCTTCTGCCTCGCAAAATTTGGGGGAGAGAAAGTATTTTAATTATTTTATAAAATTATAATAATAATAAATAAATAAATAAAATAAAATTTAGAATTTAAATATTAAATTTTTAAAATTATAAATATAAATAATATTATATCTCAAAGTTACGACTTATGAACTTGAATGTGATTTATCTTAAAATTTATTACACATGAATAAAATGTACAAACTCATGCGAACAGTTACTACTAATTTTGGAGTTATTGCAATCAATGTACTCTTTATTGTTATTCTTAAAACACAAAAATAAAAAGTATTTTTTAAATTAATAAAAACATGTTATTTGGACCTCTTTCATCCACATTTTTTTTATTCACATTAAACCTTTTTAATCAAAATTTATTCACTTTAATCATTAAATTGTTAATTTTTAAAATTAAAAATACATATTTTAACATTTTGCTATTATAAGCTCAACTTTTTCTTTTTTTAATATCTTAGCCAACAATGATAACTTTCAATATTTTTAATATTTGATTTAAATATTTTGATTTAAATTGTGAAATAAAATTAATATTTTTATTAAAAATTATTGAGTATGTGAGATAAATAAATATATTTTTATATTAAAATATATGTAAAATAATTTTAAACTTTTTTTATTATTATTTTTAAAATTAGTTTCATTTAGGTCCTAATTTTGGTCATCACGTCAAACAGGTTTACCCTTAATAAAACTCAAACTCTAGTCATTTATACTATTTGTCTGCCCATGTTAACATTAACATAGGTTAAACTATGTAGAAAATTTACACATTGATTCATAGGTTTTCAAAATCATCACACATAAGTCTTGGGACTTGGAAATAATTTTGTCTCAAAGTCAAAAATTTAAGATGCAACCAATCTAGGACCTCACTTGTAAAGCTGGAAAATTAAAGCAAAGCTTTATATGATTAAAGGATATTTTGTTTAAGTCATGGACTTAAAAAAAATTCACAACTCTATTTAAACATTTGGAATTACAACAAATTTTGTTCTAAATTGTCTATAAATTCTAAAATAAAAGATCCATGCCTAATGAAGTTTGAATTAAGTTTTTAGGCCTACGACTTTCGGGTCTTTTAACTTAGAGTTTACACAACCTTCTAGGTTACTTAAAAGAAAAAATTACATGTAAGTCCTAAAACATGTTACACTTGAAACATTTGTAAGAATTCAAAAAGAGTTACTACATGATAATCGAAATTTAAACATAACAAGTAGAAGAATCCAACTCATGATTCACAAAGAGTTCATTTTGAGGTCAAATGCCTCAACAAATGTGAGAGATCAATTATTTTCTAATCTATAAATTTTCCTCCTTGGTCCTCTTGAGGATTTTCATAAGCATGTTGAAGACCTTTAGTTGAACTTGCTCTAAATCATTAAAGCTTTTGCTATTTATAGTTACATTAAGAAAATTGAAAAAATTAATGGGAAAATTACACCCACATTTTAAAATTTATAACATCGGGTTCCTGGGTTTTAATAAATATCAAATGGGTCATTTTATTATTTTTTATTATTATTATTTTTTAAATTACCGTTTTACCCCTGTCGGTCTCTCTCCTCCTGATCCGGCGCACGAGCGAGGGCCGCGCGGCTGTCGGCGGGTCGCGCTGGCCCACTCGCGTGCGCCGGATCAAGAGGAGAGAGAGAGGCCGCTCTCTCTCTCCTCCCAGTCCGGCGCACGCGCGCGCTGGATCGAGAGGAGAGAGAGAACTGCAGGGGGTAAAACGGTAATTTTAAAAAAATTTAATAATAAAAAAATCAAAAAAGGACCCATTTGATATTTATTAAAACTCAGGGACTCATATGTTAAAATTTAAAAACGTGGACCTGCGTGATATTACATGTTAAACTCAAAAACTTGAGTGTAATTTGCCCAAAATTAATTTTTGATTATAATAATTACTGTACATTACATTATTAAAATAGATTTCATTACAACAGGGAAGAGAAATCTTCACTCAAATGAAAAATTATCAAAGATCATGCCGAAAATTTTTTATCGAAAATAATATCCAATCGGAAAGCATTGACCAACAAATGCTTTCAAGCAAATTTTATTGAAAATGGTTTTTGTATTTTTTTTTTCATTATAAGATAATTGTTGTAGACTTTCAAAATAAAAATAAGTTGATTGTCGAAGATCTTAGTGAAAGATTTTTATTAAGTTTTGTTGAAATTTTTGGCATTAAAAGTTTGTGGTTCTTTTTTTTTTTTACATGAAGAACCAAGATTTTTGTGATATTAATAATCATTGGATATATCAATTCAATTTAATAATCAGGCATTAATAAATTTAATAAAGTTTCTCAAATTCCAAATTCTAGAATGCTCTACTAAAAATAAGTTGATGTTTTTCAAAATAAATAAATAAATAAATTCATGTTATGATTTTCTTTGTGTTTTCACATTTTTATAAACGCAATGCTAAGCGATTCATAGTTAATTAATGAAGTGAAAAAAAATCGCAACGCTAGAAAGTTGATATTGCAAATTAAATATTATAATTTTAAAATTTTATTACATTTTTTTAAAGAAAATTCTATTACATTTTACTACTAATTTGTTCATATCACATATTTTGATAATAATTTAGTATGTATTTCGAGTATTAAAGAAAATTATTTTATTAATTAGTATGATTTTATCATTTATATGCATGTATATATGAAAAAAAAGAGTAAATTATTCTCGAGATTTTGAGTTAGAGAAGTACTTATAAATAAATCTTAATATTTTTAATTTTTTAGTTTAGATTCTTGAGTTACATTTTACATTATTGTTAGATTCTAAGATTGGTTCTTATCTTTTAACTTAGTCTTTTAAATTAAAATTATATATATTAATAAAAAAAATTAAATTAATATTTTTTAAATAAAAATGCCTTCCTCTCTCTCTCTCTCTCAAGCTATCTCCATCGTCTCTCACATGCTTCTCTTTTCGTGAGAATAAATTTAAATTATTTGATTTCAAATTCTCTCTCCATCTAACTTAAAAAAAATAAAAATAAAATTTGAGTTTTAAATCACAAAAAATTTAAACTTTTATATTTTTAAATTTTTAAATTTAAATTTTTAGCTTTTAGTTTTTTAGAATTTCCCTCCTTATCTGATTTAACTTGAGAATAATAATTTTTTGTAATTAATAATTTCAAATTAAGAAAATATATTAAGTTGAAAAATTATAGTTTTATTTTTATTTATATTTTAGAAGTATTAAATCTCAAAATTATCAATTTAAAATTTTAACGTCATTTGGTTCAAGCTATTTTTTTTGCTTCAACACAAATTTTAACTAGAAAAATAAATTTCATTTTACATTCAGCACAAATAGAAATATTAAAATTAACTTTATTTCATTATCTTACGCACTTTGTTATATTAACATAAATTTTTTTTATTAAATTTATAAAATAAAATATTTTTTTTAATTCAAAAATGAACTCTTCAAATGAGGGGCAAAATTATTGAATTTCTTTCTTTTTTTATTATGCTCTTTTTGTGTCACCCCAGAAGTACTTGAAAAAATTTTCAATTCTAAACTTTTAAGGTACATATTATTTTAGAGCAGGCCATTCGTCGCTGTAAGGGAATCAGGCTAAGCTATTGATCTTAGCTAAAGTCACGCTACATTGAGCCAAAGGGCTTAGCCCAGCGAGTTAGCCGAATAGCTTTAAATAGCAGTGGCTCTTAGGTTACCTCCGTAGCACCATGTACCAAATTGTGGAGACATGATTAGTTAAAATTGCATTAATTATCTTGCAAGAAAGAGAAAGGGAGTGAGAGAAAGAAGAAATGAATTCAAATAGCCTCTTCAAGTAAACTATTCAACTTTTGGTCGTTTGTCTAAACCCTTCGGCTTCGGGGCTGCTCCGCTTTTATATGAATTATTCGATGACTCAGAGTTAGAGCTTAAAAGGATGTTGATCAAGAAAACAAGAAGGCATCTTATGAGAGTTCTTCGACACATAGTTTCTCTTCCCGATCTCGGCTTAGAGAGAATTAACAGAAGCAATTTGGTTTTTATGTCGCCTTTTTCAGCAAGGGTGCTTAGTTAGTTGAGCTTGCTTTCTTCTGCCTTTTTTTATTACTGAAAATATATGACTGCAGCTAATTGTAGCTACTTCAATGAAAAACTAGAACAAATTCATTGCAAAATAGTTGAACTGAAATGAAATAACAATCATTAGTTTTATCAAATAATAATAATAATAATAATAATTATCATGTCAGAGCCTTTCTATGATACAACAGTCTTTATAGGAACATGAGAAAAATGTCTGTTATTAATACCTAGGCAGCCAGGTAGCGTGAGTAGATCTAGCTACTGACACGCCGCCATCACTACTCCCTCATTAATGAAGTTTGTCTAACCTACTTAATCCCTTCTACCCTATTCTCACTATAAAAGGCCTCATTTATGATGAGAAAGGATTCCATCGGGCTGATCTCAAGACCAAAATTTAGAGAGAATAGCCAACTAGGTACTGTTTACCTCTAGTTTGGCAATGATTTCTGCCTAGTTTGACTAACTTCCTTCCAACGTAATTTCTTTCCCTGTTTGTCTGCGAGTTAAAAATTAACCTGGTTTAATTTTAACCTAATATATCACATCACACATAAAATTTAATATTAAAAATTAACTTTATTTCACATCCTACACACATTACTAAAATAATAACTAACTTATATCACATCCCTCACATATCTCAATATAATAACTAACTTTATTCCACATCATTTACAACTTTTAATAAAAAAATGTCTCTATCCAAGTTTAATTTTAAAACTTCTTAAATTTAACTTTACAAACAAACAGACCCGTACACGCTGTTTCAGGGAAAAACCATCTCTTTTCTCTTTTATCAATCTTACAACTCATCTAACCCTTCCTTAGTTCCTTATTTAAAATTTTACCTAAACACTACGTGACTAAATTATATATCTTCATTTCACTTATTAAATATTCGTATTAAATTCTTCATATTGTCTAAAATATCATGCTCATGTCTTTTTATTAAATTAACTATATTTACTTGTTAGACCATCTCGTGCATATTTTCTTACATCCGTTAAACTCCTTTGAACTCTATTTTCACGAGTCTAGTATTATTGCATTTGTATTATACTATTATTTATCACCACAAAATTCATCAAATTAACTGTAGAACCATCTTGTTTAGTTTTATCAAACGTGGGTTAATTTTCTCAAAATTCTGTAAGACGATCAAATTACATATATCCACAAGACGAGCACTCTACGTATATTGTACGACCGTTCACAGGTCGTAGCTGCATCACTTTTTCAATCACAACTCATCACATTTCTAATCAGATAAAAGACGGTAGTTTTTGTCAATGGGCTAGCATGATATAATATACGTATATAGCATTTGAGCCACACTTTTAATGCCTTGCATGAGTTAGATGAAAAAATGGACTGATTTCTTTATAAAGATTTAAGTTAATGAAATCAACTAACTCATTTAGTTCAAAATATTTTAAGAAATGTGCCCAAATTAAATATAATGCTTTATATAAATAATTTGGCTCTTTTTTTTTTGAGAGGCCTTCTAATGATGATATACTATTCTTTGCATCATTTAAACATTACCTTGTACAGATTAATTTCATGAGTTGGTTAATGTATTAGATAATGAAAACAAATTGTTCAACCTAATACAACTGATTATATAATAATTTTTTGGTTTAATAAAATAATGTAATAACAGCTTTTTAGAAAAAAAATAAAAATTATTAGTCATTATAAAAATATTATATATGTATATATATATATATATAGTAAGTATGCCCGTGAATCGATCGGATTATACTCTGATTCGATTTGAGTTTTGATTAGATTAAATTTCAAAATAAAATTTTTTATGATTCATCAACTTGCACTATTTTTTGGCCTGATCTATTTACAAATAAATAGATCAGATATGAATTATCATTGATTATTTTTATACATATTATATCAAAATATAATATATTATATTTTTTCATGATTTATTTTTATATATAAATTTATATATATAAATGACTTTTATTGTAAAAAACTTAAAATCTAAGTTGAACCCGATTAAAAAAAAGTATAATTATTAAGTAGCTATAATTTTTTTTTTAAATTGTAAGCTATAATATATAAGTGTTACACTCGGCGAATGCGAGAGGGCAGGCCGGAAGCCCTAGCCGTCCACTGGTATCGGCCATGGTGGCTCCGGCACCGGAACGATCGAGGGTGCTGAGTCGGCGAGCATGAGCAGAACCGCTTTCCTCCGCCTTGACCCTCCGCCGGCGACGGCTGACGATCAGATGAGCGCGGTTCTCCGGCTGCCGGAGACAAAACACGGCGGCGGAAGCAGCGGAGAAGCTGGCGGCGTATCTCCCAGAAATCGACGGAGGAACCGTGCGGAAGCTCCGGCGGACATGGATGGCACATCCGGCGAAGCAGGAAGATTAGGAGGAGGAGGAGGAGGAGGAGGAGAATTTTTGGTCCCTCTTTCAGCTGCTGTGAATTTTGACCTCTTTGGTCGGGCGATTGCGTACGTGTGGGTTCGAGAGGTTGCGTACGTGTGAGAGAGGACACGTGTCGAGCAGTGGGCAGTGGGAAAGGCATCATCATTATGTGGCGGCTTTCAGTACTTCCAGCGAACGCGATCCTCTTCTTCAATCTCCAGGCAGATGCAATGTGAAGAGATCGACTATTTTAATCGAATTGGAGATAATTCGAATTTTTTTTTATAAAAAAATCGAATTGGAGATAATTTATCCCAAATAAAATTTGATATATTTTTTTGATATTAAATTGGGGCATTTACATACATACCCCTTAAATCATCTTGAATTACATATTAAACCCCTCATTTTTTAATTTTACAACTTAACCACCTAAATCATCCAAAAATGAAAACTAGTAGAATACATATATTTGCAAATATATTTATAATATTTGTATATATATATTATTGATAATAAACATCCAAATAATTATAAATCAGTAAAAAATATACTTTGAAAATCTTGAGAAAGACCTAAATATATTATTTTTGGATGATTTAGGGGGTTAAGTTGTAAAATTAAAAAATAAGGGATTTAATATGTAATTCAAGATGATTTAAGGAATATGTATGTAATTCTCTCTATTAAATTTGATATAATCTTGTTGAGGCTAAAATGATGGTGAAATGACACCTAATTGATAAAATAAATGAGAAAAATGGTTAAAAGGAGATGTGAAAATCTCTTAAATGGGAAAAACCGTGACATCTTATATATTTGAGTGGCTTAATGAGCTTCACTAAACATGTATTTGTTATGAGACTAGCGAAAAGTTATACAAGATTATAGATGGATGATTTTGCTACAAAAAATGAAGCTCTACTTTTGAACGCGTTTGGTGGTTATGAAAATTTGTAGCTAAATTGCCTTGATAGGTGAAGTTATGATATTTATATTTCTCTATAAAGGGATGATTATTCTAGAGTCGTGAGGGTAGCTGTCGTTCATCTCATCTGGTAATATCAAGATCTATGAGTCCCTTTTCTTTCATATGATATCATGCAAATTGAAGTCTCTATAACTTCTATTACGGGCTATACTTGATCGTTGATATTTAATTATTGTGTACTTTGGAGAACCAAAGCTTAGTTATCGTGGAAGGGCATTTACTTCTTTTCTGTTCTACAGAGATTTCTGCATCATGATTCAATGACATGTAGATCCTCTTTTTTCTCTAGGCTTAGACGAGGTCCTTATCGTCGTAATCGACTTACATTTAATGGGAGGTGTGATGCTATTACCTTTTGATTTGAAGCCTAGTGTAGCGAAGGTGTACTCCCAAATTGGATGCCCGAACACTTGTCTCGTGGGAAGTTAATGCGGGAGAATTGAGATATTTAAATAGCTTTTTGACTACTTTGACTCTCGGTGACATTTTGATTAATTGACGATTGACCGCTTTCTTAGTCTAAGATCCAGATAAAATGATGAAATTTTATATTAACAAATTTAAAATTTTGTATTATCATAAATTTTTCTCTCATAATTCTAGTTCAAACCCGAAAATCAACTTCCATTTTTGTTTTTATATTAACCTTTACATTAACATGAATGGCTAGACGTAAAATGTTTGAATTATCAATTAATCAAAGATCGAATCAATTTTAGCTAAAACAAAATTTCGTTAATTAATAGACTTAAATCACGATTGAATTAAAAACTTTCAATTCAAACAACACTTAATGTAAAATCTACTCGAGATTAAATCGTTAATAATCCTAGTACTTCACGACCCAAACAAATCTTCACAAAAAATCATCAATCTATTGAGTAGATATTCACGGAAGAATGCATTTGTTATTTATCTCACAATGACCTCTATTTTAAATTTCTACTCGGCAACTTTACACGAAAAAGAATAACTTTTTAATCACAATTTTTTTACGTCCAATATCAATGTTACTTAGGAGGGAGACCAAAGAAGACATAGCAAGAAACTATAAGGAGTGATCTTAGTTACTTAAAGGTAGATAAGAATTTGGTAACTGATAGAGCGCAATGGAAACAAAGGATTCATATAGCCGACCCCACCTAGTGGGATTAAGGCTTGGTTGTTGTTGTTGTACAAAATAAATTTAACATGGTACACAATAAAAAATAATAATCTAATCATTTTACCAATCAGATCCTTATATGCTCTGACATCACATTTGTTTAATCACCTTCTAATTTGAATGCATTTTCTACCTCTATCATCCTTGTTTTTATCTGAGATTCATTAAGGGTTGCATTTGTTTACATAATTTAAAATTAATTTTATTAATTTTAAATTAACATACCACAATCATACATAAATTTAAATATTTCACATCTCTAAGTATTTTAAAATAAAAAAATAATTTTATTTTACATTATACATATAAATTTAAAGAAAATAATTAATTTATATTACATTTCTCACACGTTCCAACGTAACAATTAACTTTATTTCATATCATACATAATTTTTAAAAAAATATTCTTATTCAAATTTAATTTTAATTATATTAAAATTATTTTTTGCAGATAAACACACCATGGGACCCAATTGCTACAGTTTTACACAGTGAATGTCCTCAGCATTCAGTTCAATTACTATATATTACAGGGCACACAATCTCACTCACATAACAAATGAAACCTTACCAAGAAGCAAATGATTCTGCAATGCCAACCAGGATCATCCTCATCATCAAGAATCACTGAATAAATTATGCAATCAGAGAAACAGATGAGCTCACTGCATGTGGTTTTCATCAAAATAAGGGGGCGTTTGGTTCAATGTTATCTTGATGTTATGTTATGTTATCTAGAGAAGACAATTGATTGGTTTAATGATATCTTCAAATAATTTTCTATTAGATTATAAAATTATTAGTTAAAAGATGACATCTAAAGGGCGTTTGGTTCAGTGTTATCTCAATATCAATGTTATTTAGATGTCATGTTATTTAAATGTCATTGTTATTCATCAATAGACATTTGTTTGGTTCAATGTTATGATATTAGAAAATATTAATGATATTCAAATTATTTTTGTTTAGTTGGAAGTTATTGGCATTATAATGACAAATTGATGGTGTTATCTTGAGATGTCACCCAATTTGGAGTGACATCTAGATGTCATCATGTAATGGCATTTTTGTAATTAATTGTAATGTTATTTAAAGATGTCATTAAATCAAACAATTAATTTCTAAAGATAACATAACATAACATTGAGATAACATTGAACCAAACGCCCCCTAAATGTCATGACATTTAGATTACATAACATAACACCAAGATAACAACGAACCAAACGCCCCCTAAATAAAATCAAATGAAGCATTAAGCAATTGCATTTGTGAGTGATATTCACCTGTCGATAACAATCTTGATGACTAATAGTTTGATCATCTGGATTTACATGAACTAGACATGAGAAACTTCCCTGCACAAAGTAAGGAACTTATAGGATGTAGCTTTAGAGCGCTTTAAACTCGATGAATGTAGGATAAGAAAACAGAAAAGAATTGCAAATTACGCCAAAATGATGACAATTATTTTGATACTGTTTCGAAGGATCACAAAAATAGGGAAACATAGAAGCAAGTGTATGAAGCTCAGGTTAACTTTATAATCCAAGTATGATGTAATCTTATATCACATCTTATACAAATTTTAAAATAAAAAAATTAATTTTATTTGGCATCCTACACATCCCAAAATAAAATAAACTTTATTTCCAATCTTTGGCAAATCTCAAAATAAAAAAATTCATATCAAAGAGTAATTATCTTTTATCCCAACTAAGAACAACCCTACAAACAATAAAGATTACATGTGATTCAGGGTACATGTGCAAAAAAATAAACTAATGGTTAGTGGGGATAAAAGGAAACTAAAAAGCTAGAGGAGATACTGATATGCTAAAATCCAAAAAAGCATTTTATGTATGGCTTTCAACTAATGATGAAAAACATACTAAAAAGAAAATATGTAAAGAAATTCAAAGATTCTTGAAAGTATGAACTAAAATTTGATAAATATAGCAATCTTTTTTTTATTTTACTTTTGAACACTATAATTTCTCCCTCCTCACTTAAAAATTATAATATTAGTGTGATTCAAATATGAAACCCTCCTAGTAACTAGATAAGCTTGTTCCCCATTAGACTAAGAGAACACATATAGCGATCAATTTTGCAATATAACATTTCAAAAATAGGCAGGTAGAAGTAGAACACAAAAAACAGGTGGATTTTCCTTTGATATTTTAATGTAAACAGACCATCAAAGTTAAGTTCTTAAAACATTAGAGAAAGCATGGAATCATGCATCATCTCTGTGATGTAAATATATGTCACATGCCATAGACCATTTATCCGTTCAGATAAAGCACATGTCCATCTTCCTAACGTTGTCGCACAAAAAAGTTACAGGAGAATAAAAGCAAATGATTTAATGTGTAATCCTAATTATTCAGGTAAGACATTTGTGATCAGAGAATGCCAAAAAAAAAAAAAGAAATAAAATGCAAACATGAAAGTTACCCAACAATGCTTGACACATGTTACCACTAACATGTAGGGCTGTAAATAAAAAGAGCTGAACGAAGTTTGGTCATGTTCATGTTCCGGCTCGTTTTAGATTTCATTGTTCAAGCTCGTTCATAAAGTAGTCGAGCCTTTGGCTGCAGCATTCAAGATCGGTTTGTTTACAAACGGACAAGCCTGAGATTGTTCATGAACAATAATCGAGCTCTTTATTAAGCCAACTATCGGCATTGCATCAAGCCTATAATTGAGCTTTCTAAATGAGCTCATATCAAGCAAATAAATGAAGCTTGTTTACGAATAACTCATTAATCATTAAATTAATTTATTAAAAAAAGGAAAAAAAAGTTAAAAAATTAGTTTGTTATTGTGATATATTAACATTGAACAATAAGAAATATATCATAACACTAAAAATATTATTAATCAATCCTATTAATGAGCCTTTAGTTAAGCTTTAAATGAACATATCCTCAAACATAAACGAGCTGAACATTAAAATGTTCAAGCAACTTCATTTAGGAGTTGATCTTTTAAAAATATGTTCAAACTCATTTGCTAAGCTCAATAAACAAACATGAACAGCCATTATCAAGCCAACTATCAAGCTGCTCGTTGGAGGCTCGGTTCAACTACATCCCAACCAATATTAGAGCTACATATCTGTCCCATTCAAATCAGACCTCAATCAAGAAGTGAAAATACTTCTCTAAACCTTTTTGATGGAAAAAATGAGACATCAACATCAACTTTGCTTGAGACAAATTAAAATCTATAAACTAGTAAGGAGCTTCTCACCTTCAAATGTAATTGACTTCTGTAACAACTGAATTCATTTACCTATTCCTAAATTACAGTATGCACCAGGAAGACATAGGCAGACAAGTTCCCTAAAATGTGAAAAAGCAAGAGCTAATGATATGCACAAAATCTTTTGATCCACTTCAATATTTAACAAGAAAAAAACTATTTAGTGTCACAACAGCAACCTCTCAGCTTCAAAACATCCCTAGTTTTAACTTGCAGCAATTCATTCAGTCAGGTTTACTAAAAAATGCTAAATCATATAGACTGTTTTTCATAAAATGAAAGAAATGCAATTCAAAATTGCAACTGAACAATTACTTACTGTTAATTGTTTTCAATGCATTCCAATCAGAACCCAGAGAAGACTGCGCAAAGCGAAAGAGAAGAAGTAAAAGGAAGCGATATATATTTGCCATTACCTTAACTGGAACCTCGGCGAAGAAGAAACGAAGCTTGCCTCGAACCTCGGTGACAGTTTCAAAGGGTATAGATCCCTTAGCGACATCGCCGATCAAATAAATCACGTCTCCCAGAATCCTGACCCCATCTAGATGTAGATCTGCGTCAACATAAGAAACCGCACGAGCTGGGACGCGCCCGCCCAAGGAGGTCACCGATCCAAGCTGCTCCCCACGGTAAAAGATGGAGGCGACAATGGAATTGTAGTCGATTTCAAAGAGGTCAGGGTTGCGGATCTTGATGTCCAAACCCATCCTGACGTCAATGGAGGCGGATGGGAGAGGCACAACGCGAAAGTGGTTGAGGCGGAGACCGACGACGCTGAGCTCAAGATCTGAGGGCCAGAGAAGGAAGCATACGGAGGCGAAGAGGAGGAGGGAGAACAAGATGACGAGGAGGGAGGAGGAGGAAGAGATGGCTGGGAGACAGCAGAAGCGGCAGCATCGATTGCGTCGGCGGCGGCGGAGGGTGTAAACAGGGAGGAGGAGATAGGCCGCAGGTTGATCTTCGTAAGGAGGATGGCAAGGAACAGGGATGCCGAAGCTTGGAGCTGCCGGCGGCGGCGGGATCAGAGGCTGGGATTGCTCCAACGAGGCTTCCGGCGAACCGCCCATTGTTGATGTCGGCATCGGCACGCCTATGCGGAACAGAGGTGGTTAACAGGGGTTTGCATTAATGACCAAATACAGATAATATGTGAAATAAAAAAATATTCCAACTAGAAAATAGATGAATTTAAGTCAAGCACAAATTAATTCTAATTTATTCTAATTTTTAAAATAGTTAAAATCGATTATAGCCTTTTAAAAAATCAATTATACGATTTGATTTTTTGATTTATGAATTTTATAGAACTGGATCGACCTAATTTAGATAAACGATAAAATATAAATTTTCCAAGTAATTTCTGCTAACCTATTTTAAATTTTTTATAACTTTAATTTAAGGAGACTTATGAAATCTAATCTTGATATATTAAATTAAGAATTATATTTTAACATTAAAAGTTAAATTCATGATTTTTTTTGTTATATTATTACTGCAATCTAAATTTATTTATCTTTTAGAATTTTACTGATTCTAATTCTATTATACACATTCTCATAAAAAAATTTAACTAAAATATTTTTATTATAATATTTATTTGAAATTTATATTTCTCACATTAATAATTATTTATTGGTTTAGGTTTAAGTTGGTTCTATAATTGCCTGAGTTGGATCAGTTTCCGTGCATAGTGAAATTAGCTTGGCTCTAATTCGATATATAATAGACGTGAAATTGAAATAAATTCACCGATGCACACATTTAGGCCTCATACGGTTCAAGATAATTTGTTAGCCCAACGTAGATTTCAATTATAAAAATTAATTTTATTTTACATTCAATATAAATACAAGCTAGGATTCTAATATTTTGTTTTTGTTTAAATCATTTTTTTTGTAATATTCTATATTCATTTTCTTATTTACTTGAGGCGTTTTTTTAGATAAGCAAAAAAAATTATGTGAAATAAATTAATTTTAATATACATTTAAATAAAAAATAAAATTAATTTTTAAAATTAAAATTTATATTGTACTTAAAACAAAGCATAAATCCGAGGCAGTGAGCAAAGGTACACTTAAAATAATTGTTAAAGATAATTCAACTCAAAAAATTACTTCCAGACTTTATTTTGGGAAAATTAGCTTAAGTCTTACATTAAAATAATCCGAAGATATTAAATTAATATTTATTATCCATAAATTTTGATATTAAAATTAAAATAATTTTATATTTACATAAATTTAAGTTTTTTATAGGATAAATATCTTTTAAATTTTTAAAATTTAAAAGTAATATCAGTAGATTAATAATTTTTAAAGTTTTTTAATGTAGTTCTGAGATTAATATTTTGATTTAATTAGATTACTATTTACTTAATTTATATTTTTATGTTAAAATAAAATTTATATTCAAATTAAATATATAAATATAAAATAATTAAAATACTCCACCTCTGTGTCACCTAACTCAAGACTCAGTGCGCACAGGCCTAGCGGCACTCGACTTATTCTCACCCTTATTTTTATTATCATCTATAAGCTATAGTTACCAGTAACACAGGTCTATTATTCAAATCTTAAAATCATTTAATTATTTTAAGGAGTATTTGATTCAATGTTATTTAAATACTATATTATATTTTTTTTAAAAATAATTATTTAATTTAATAAAAATTTTATTTTTTTAAAAAAAATTAAAAAATTATCACTCAAAATATAGTATATAAATATTATAATATTTAAATAATATAACATAACAAAATAATATCAAACTAAACACAAACACTTTATTCTTTATGTTTATCTTTATGTAAACAGAAATAGTCAACGGCATTGAGAGCAGAATTAATTTAAAGAAGGAATAATTAACGTCAACTATTAAACTTAAAATATTTTATTTTACTAGGATTTAATTTAATATTACTTTATTTTTTTTCATATGATTTTAAAAAAAATTATTTAATTTGGCAATATATATAAATAATTTTATAAAAAAATCATAAAATTATCACTAAAAAAATAATACCTAGATAATAAAATATCTAAATAGCATTAAATTAAATACTTAATAAAATTCATTTGAATAGTCAACATTCAAATTTTTCAAGGACCTGCTTAAAAAAAAATTGCCAGCAAATAACTTAAGTGAAAAATATTTTTATGAAGCAGAAATGATATTAATAATTATAAACATTCATATTTAAATTTTTTATAAAAATATATTTAATTGTTTAGATAAAAGGATGATATTAGAAATATATATAATTTAAAAATATATTTATATAAATATATTTTAATATATCTAATATATAATGAGAATTTTTATTGAAGATATTGTTGGTTCCTCTCTTGTGGTAATATTACAATTTTGATGTTTAACAATATGTTTAAGTTAATTTATACAAACACAATTATTTAGTGTTCTTAATCTCAGGTTTATTAAAGTTGCATCTCAATTGTATACTAAAATTGAAATCTAATTAAGTTGAAGAGAAATGTTTGAGTATTGAAGATTAAGTGAAGCAAATTGTATTATTGTCCTTTTTATTCTATTTGAGAGTAGAATTATTGTGAGGTTAATCTTGATTGTTAGAATAGCCTGGATATGAGTTTGAGCACTTAGAATCTCTGCGAGTTAACTAGATAATCTTAAAAGTTTAAATTCTCCTAATTATGTGGCCTAGTAGTGGTGAAATTGTTTTAATTTTTTTTTTGTGATAGCTCCAGGGCAGCCTTGGGATAGTTAAAGGGTGACCTTTAGTAGTGAGGTTGACCTTCAGCAGTGACCCTCAACAGAAACTTTAGTCATCTTGGGGGATTTTTCTAGGTTGACCTTCAGCAGCGATCCTCAACAGAAACTTTGGTCATCTTGGAGGGTTTTTCCAGGTCGACCTTGAGGCGACCTCAGTGGTGAGGTCGACCTCTTGGAAGTGACCGTTGGCCTATTTTTATTCTCCAATGGCTAGCTGGAAGTGGTCTTTTCCAGTTTCTTTTTCTAGCCGTTGGAGCTCTTGTTATATAAGGAGATAGGGGTTGTTGGTGTATTTTTTTTTTTGCTCACAAAATTCTCTAATTGCTCCCAACATTCACTTTCATTCTCCACCATCCTAAGAGTTGGTAAAAAAATTTAAGTTGAGTTTTAATCAAACTTCAAGGCGATCTAGGTGAACTTGGACTCAAGTGCTCAAACTCTTCATCCACTCTTCTTCTAGCTCTCAAGTTTCAATTATAAGAAGAAAGAGTGAGTGAATTTTTTTTTATTGTAATATTTTAATTTTATTTATGTGTGAAGAGGGTCTCCAAATAAGGGTTGGAGGAGGTGAGTGAGTAAGCCTTCACTTAAAAGTGAGAATGGCCTCTAGTGAGTGGATAGAGGAGGATTTGTATGAGCTTTTCCGCCTAAACTAAGGAGTGTGTTATAATGATATCTTTCTGATCGGGGTTGGGTGGATTAGGCTCTAATTTGAGCCGAACCACGTTATATCGTGTGTTCTTTGTGGATGTGATTTTTTCTTCTTATCTGCACCTATATTTACTTCCGTTTGTATTTTGCACTAACTGTTATGTTTAGTAAATTAAATTAACTTTTAATTACGTCTATTCACCCCCCCCTCTAGACGCCATACTTGATCCTACAGATATGACTCAATTAAACTTGATTCAATGCAAAGATTTACAAGAAATTTAAAATTTTAATGTCAAATTCAAACCGATTTGCTCGAAAGTAAGCTACTAAGCCCCCATTTGATTGACCGATTCAAGCAGTTTCAAGCGGGACGAAACTAATTTAATAAAATTAATTCGCCAAATAATTCGGTTCATCCCATAAATTTGAATTCATTTTAGAAACGTGAAACAACTTCGAGACCACGAAGCCGAAACCACCGAAAACACCACGGTTTCAGACTCGCGATTGCTTCCCTTTTTTCCCAAATTTTCAGAAAAGCATATCTAGGGATAAATTTGATATTTTTTAAGCTAAAATTAAGGAATAATTAAATTTGATAAATTTAAAATTTAAAAAATAATAATAAATCATCTTTTAATTCATAACTACTTTTTTTTAAATATCTCAAATTTTGATATATATACTTGTGCGAATTTTAAATTAATAAATATTTAAAAAATTATAAAATTTTGAATAAATATTTTTTATTTACTTTTATTATAAATTTTATGTATTTTTATTATTTTTGATATTTTATTGTGAGATGAAGTGGTTTCTAAATTAATATTCATCCAAAAATAAATAAATTAAAGTAGATTCAAAACTAATTTCAAGCTATTTTTCATCCAAATAAAATTTAAATTTGAAACTGCTTCTCTTATCTGAAGTCGCTTCAAACTTTGAATCCAATTCTATTTTTTTTTAACCTGAATACACTGTCAAACGGGCCTTAACCTAATGCCGTCCCTAAAAATTAAGCCGAGTTTAACTTTTCTGAACAGTCGAACTCAGTGGCTGTGAAATGGGCTAATGGGCTGGGTTCCTAATGGGCCTGAGAGCTTTTGGCCGAACTGCAACGTGGCCCAACTTGTGGTCAAAGAGATGGATAACCTCGCAGGTGCAAAGCTGAAGGAGCCGACAAAAATCATGTGGCCACATGCTTTTCTTTATACGCTTCAGAACAAAAATCATGACCATGATGTCGCCACGGTATTTTTTTTTTTTTTTTTTTTAGAAAATCGCCGCAGTGTTACTGCCAGACAAAATCATTTATTCCATCTTATCGATCGCATAAATACTTGTAAATCATGGGGACTCTAATTAAAAGTTTTATCTCCATTCAATTGAAATAATAAACAAAAAATAATTTAATTTGATCATAATTCGATTTAAGTCTAGCTCAATTATCATCATTTCAAATTCTATTTAAGGTAAAATTTATTGATTTTTAATTGATTTTTGAATTTTTTGTCAAATTTTTTTGAATAAATATATTTGTTCATCAAATTAATTTAAATTTAGGTCATTATCTTAATACAATATGTAAAAATAAAAATAAAAAAAATTGTAATAAATATTATTTAAATAAAATTTACGGAGAAAATTATAATAAAGTTCTTTATTAGATTATTGCAAATAACTAATATATTAAATTCAATTATATGTATTAATATATTTATATAAATATCATTTTTTATTTTTTAATTAATTCAATTTCGAGTTGTCTCCATCCAACCTTATATCGGCTCAAAATTGAATTGATAAAAATCTCGAGCAATAATAACGGCTCGTTTAAATCAAGTTGAGCTCGATTTAATTTAAATTTCGAGCAAAATTAACAATCTTATAAATTATATCCACTAAAGTTGTGAGGAAAACTTTTCTATGAAATGAAAGAAAAATTATTAAGGTTCTTTAAATTAATAATAATACTAAGCAGGTCCACAAATTCATATAATGTGCAGGTCTGACAGCAAAGATTTGAAACCTAAGTGAGGATATTTTTGTAATTTTATATTTAAAAATAAATTTTAAATAAATCTCATAAAAATATTTTTTATTAAAAAAAAAATTAAATTAAAATATTAATTTCAACTTGAGGGACAGATAACTCACTTATATTAAGTTTTAACCTCCTGGATAATATTTACTCAAAAAAATATTTTATTTGAAAATAAAGAAGATGAAGAATTATGTAGAATAAATTTGAAGAACATTTGATTCAATATTATCTTAATATTATATTATATTATTTAGAGAAAATAATTATTTAGTTTAATAATATTTATAAATAATATTCTATAAAATTATAAAATTATAAGTTAAAAAATAACATCTAAATGTTAATTTGTTTACATCCAATTATATTTCTTTAAACAATCAATTATATATATTTTTTTGATAAAGTATGTCATGTATATTTTGAAATTGTTAGACTTAATTTATTCTTCTAAAGAAATGTTTATAGTTTGCCACTTTTAAGGTCTCGTTTGGTTCGAGATTTTTTTTAGACATGAAAAAAAAATTTAATTTTTTAAGTTTAATGAGAGAGAAATTTATTTTACTATTAGAAAGTGTGTAAAATATGAAATACTTTCAATTCTAATATTCGAATTTGTATTGGATGTAAAATAAAGTTAATTTTTATAATTAAAATTTATGTTGGGCAAAAATCTCACCTCAAACTAAACGAGGCCTAAATGTGCAATTATTATCCTTCTAATAAAAGTATAACAGAAATAGTAATGACACCTTGTATGACTCTGGTTTTTCACAATTTAGATTTTCCCCACTTTAGTGATTGTATTTTTTCTTTATTTACTTGGATTTGGTGATGTGAATATTTAAGTTAATAAAAGCCGCTTATAATCGTAAATATCTCAATCAACAAGATAAAAATTAGCTATTCCATTCACATTCTTCTTATTTCCTCTCTATTCGTGGTGACACGTAGAAGGGATGTGATATCATAATTAAATCTGACACCAGCAAAATACAAGAAAGACAATAGGCATACATGAGAACAAATTCTCTTTTTCATAGACGAGGGCATTGAGTCCCCAGATCTCGAAATAAGTTGTACACGATATTCGTGAGGAATATAACATCTTACGCAAATCTCATATTAGCAAAGCATTTAGTAATACAGTCTATCGTAAATATTGGCCACTTTAGCCCTGAAAAGGGTGTGGCATTTAGGCAGATGCTAATCGACAAACCTCAAGCCATTACATTTTAACAAATAATTTTTTAGTATCAACAACATATTTGTCAATTGATGATTTTTGATATTATTAAAATATAATGTCTGTTGGGATTGTATACCAAACTTATATTTTGGAGAGAAACTATACTTTTTCGTGCAGGAAGTTTTGATTTATGTGGAGATTTTGGGTTTAATATATTTAAAAGTGATATTTATAATTTCATAGTATTCAACTCATATTTTACTATTTTATGTATTTTGTAATATGAAAATAATACTATTTTATGTATTTTGTAACATGAAAATAATACTATTTTATGTATTTTGTAACATGAAAACAATACTAATTTCATGATTTCATCCCAATTATCAAAATATTATTATTCCTACCCTTTACTTTGTTGGACTTTGTTGGCGTTGGAACTAAACAGAATGTTTTCAAACAAAAAAGAAAAAAAAAAAAAGATTGAGCGGCTTGAAGACTGTTTGTTGTCACCAACAATATTGACTTCATTTCATGACTGTCAGAATCTTTTAAATTGAAAGGCCCAAAGTTTTTCTCAAGCAACGAACTTGGCCAGTCAACTATGTTGGTCCTGGGTTGCGGTCTCAATAGCCATTATCTGCACCGCCCTGATGGCGCGCTGCCAATCATCAGCGTGATTCGAGGCGGCTTTGCGTTTTTATTTTTAAGATACGCCGCAGGATCATTCTAACATTAATTACCCATTTATTTACAAAATTTAATTTTAATAAATTTAAAATTAAATAAAAATATTTTTTAATAAAAATTATAAGTAATATAAAATAAAATTAATTAATATAATTAAGTGGGTACAAAATGTATTAAAATTTAATTATTGATTATATTTATTATTTTAATATAAATATAATATAATATAAAATTAAGTTTTATTTTAAATTATAAATAATATATAATATAGTTAATTTTAAATATTAAATTTTACTTATGATATACCGGTACGTTAAAATTAACAAAATTAAGAATTAAAATTATAAAAACTTAAACTTTAATTATATTCACAGTATCTAATTTATTTAAATTATGATATTTAGGTTTTGTTTGACATTGCTGTGTTGTATGGAAAAGTGTTGTACTGTGTAGCTGCATAAAAAAGTGCTATTGATTAATGCTGTTTTATAAGTTTAGCAAATTGCTATTAAAAGCTGCCATCAAAAGTAGAACTATTTAGTTAAACTACTGATCTGTCTAAAATATTTTTATTTTTGACTAAATTAGACATTTAATTTAAATACTTTATTTACATATATTCTATAAATATATAATAATTAACCTATTTTATTAAATAATTAAATTTATGTGCAATTAATTTTACAATATATATATATATTATATTATTTTTATAATTAATTTACATATTAGTTGTAAATTTTTTAAATAAATAAAATTTATTTTATATATTTTAATTATATTTGCTATGAGTTAAATTTTATTCTATTATTTCTCTTTCCAAAAAATTAAATCAACTATATAGTATATTTAAAAAAATATGAAAAATTGTATAGACTAATAATAATTTTTTTTAAATTTTTTTTGCCAAGTTTTTCTTGAGGCCTGTTTTGAGTTTTATAATTTAAAATTTAGGATTTAAAATAATATTAAGGATATTTCTGTCTATAAATAGTTAGAGCAAAATCACTGATTTAAAAAACTATTTTTTTAAGTTTTTTCTTACACCTGTTTTTTAGAATTTTAAAAACTAAAAATGATTTAAAAACTATTTACTTTTAGCCATATGAAAAATACTTTTTATACCAAAAAATTTTATCAAACACAGCCTTAATTGGAGTAATTTCATCGCAGCATCTGTGTTAGATCTCTTACTTCATATAAGTTATTTTTTTTAAAAAAATTCATTAAATTGAACTATTATAAAATTATTTTTAAAAAATTAAAGACATATACTTAAAATTAATAATATATAAAGTATATTCAATTGCTATTACTAGATTATTTTTTCTTCTTTTTTATGTTCTAGTATACAATAGTAATTTTTAATATTTAAAAAATATTTTAACTTTTTTAAATAGCAATCTTAAAAATTAAATTTAATAAAATTCATTAAAGAGAATATACATAAAAAATATTTTTCATAAAAAAAAATTATATAATATATTTTTATTTTTGTAAATATGTGTAAAATAAAAGTTCTTCCTCAAGATCTTCATGAAATTACCCTCATTTAATTTGTTGCAAATTTATTAATATCCGAAAAAATAGCATAAATTTATTTATCTATTTCAATGTAAAAGGAGAATTTCATTAAAATTGATGTAAAGTAGCACAATCCCGGTGCAAAACAGAAGTTATATCGAATTTTTTTTTTAAAAAAGAAGATATAAAAAATTAAAAATAGCTAAAATTTTGGCCAGTAAGTTATTTTTTTATAATAGTCAATAATTGGTCATCTAAAGTCACGTTAAGAAATTAAATTTTTTGATTCTGTTCCTACTTGTAAATATAAAAAATAAAATCATGATCATACAAGAATATAAATATAATTATTTCTCATTTTTTAAATAAAATAATATGAAAAAATGCTGAAGTTTTTAATTATTTCACCCAACTTTCAATTCAATAGTCACTTTAGCTGTCTGATGAAATTATAATACTAAAATGAGTATAATTGTTTCTCATCTCATTTTTCTCATTAGAATATATGTATATATTGATATGATAAATATTTTTACTCTTATATGATTTGGAAAATTTAAATTATGATTATTTTATATCCACTAGTTACATGATTATATAAAGTAATTAAAAATATTGATATATTTTTCTTATTTTGCATAAAATAGGAGAAAAATACATGCTTTTTTAATCGTATTATTACATGAATTGACTAATATTTAAGCTCTGTAAAATACTATAGTATATACTTATTGATGAAAAAAAGATAATATTCTTGTACAATTCTGTTGAACGCTCCTAATTTTAAATTTGTTTTATGTACTGTGCATTTTAGTCTTATTTAATTTAAAGACAAAAAATAATTTTTTAAAACTATTTAAAATTTATCATACATTTAAATTATTATATTTTATATTTAATATAAATTTTAAGATTAAAAATTAAATTTATTTTATTTTAATATATTTTTATTTTTAAATTAAAAGTAAATTTATTTCGTGTAATATTTTTTTGACATTAATATAGTTTTATTTTTGTTAAACTCACATATTAATATATTTACCTGGAGTATCTCAAAAATAAATCTACAATTTTTCATTAAAAAACATGTGCAATTATAGGGGACTGGATAATCTTTCACTTGTGAATCACCGACTTGTTTTACGAAAGTCGAGATGTGTTTTAAGGAGAAAGAGTTCCGCAGGAACAGCAGAACTAAACGATTAAAATTTAAGGGATTACGCTTCGGCTTCTCCCACACCCGTCGTCTGTTGAAAGATGAGGGCCTTCTCTGCACTGCTGCTGTTGCTCTTCTTCGGCGGCCATGTCCTTGCAGCCGAAGAACTTGATGGTACTACTCTTCTCCTTCTTCGCACTCTCGCTTCTTCCAATGGCACTCACTTATTTCAGCTTTGTAAGTTCAAATCTGATCAACCATTCTCTCTGACATTTGTAATGGATCAGAGTTCCTCCCCAACGGCAACTTTGAAATCGCTCCCCACCCTTCCAAGCTCAACAAGACGAGGATTCTCGGCAAGCATTCTCTTCCCAGCTGGACGATCCATGGCCTGGTCGAGTACATCTCCGCCGGGCCCCAGCCCGGCGGAATGTTCTTCCCTGTCGCCCACGGCGTCCACGCCGTGCGCCTAGGCAATGAAGCTTCGATCTCGCAGAATCTCACCGTGAAACCGGGATCCTTCTACTCCCTCACCTTCGGCGCATCGAGAACCTGCGCGCAGGACGAGGTTCTGAGAGTCTCGGTTCCACCCTTCTACGGCGATCTCCCTCTCCAAACACTTTACAGCAGCGATGGCGGGGATACCTACGCTTGGGCCTTCAAGGCCGCCGCTGCTAGTGCTCAAATCATCTTCCACAACATCGGCGTTCAGGAAGATCCGGCCTGCGGCCCTCTCATTGATGCCGTCGCCATCAAGGAGCTCGTTCCTCAGGTGCCCACCGCAGGTAATCGATGAACTGTTTTACATAATCAAAGATCATCTATCGATCTCCATTGATCTACGCGATTCTTCGTTAATTTGTGCAGATAATCTGGTGAGGAATGGGGGATTTGAAATCGGCCCCCATGTCTTCAAGAACTCAACGTCCGGCACTCTCCTCCCCCCAAAGCAGGAGGACGCCAGCTCCCCGCTCCCCGGATGGATCATCGAGTCCCTGAAGGCAGCAAAATTCATCGATTCAGCGCACTTCTCCGTGCCCTTCGGCAGGTTCGCCGTCGAGCTTGTTGCAGGGAGGGAAAGCGCCATTGCCCAAGTGATCCGCACGGATCCGAACAAGCTCTACAACCTCACCTTCGCCGTCGGAGACGCCAACAACAGCTGCCATGGAACCATGCTTCTGGAAGCTTATGCTGCCAATTCCACCTTGAAGTTCCCCTTCCACTCCAGAGGGAATGGCAGATTTTCTCTGGCTTACCTCAAGTTCAAGCCCCTGGGGCCGAGAACAAGGATCACCTTCTTCAGCTCGTTCTACCATACCAAGCTCAATGATCCTGGCTCCTTGTGCGGGCCTGTGGTGGATCAGGTTAGGGTTTATCCTGTCTCCTAGTTTGCTACGAGGGGATGAGTACTTCGAGCTGAATCTGAAGAGCTAGTTTGGTTATCTTTAGGATATATAGTTGCTTGTTTGATTTGTTCCATCTTTAAGCAGAGCTTGTGAAGCTTGTGAGGCTTTAATCCAAACTGCTGCATTTAAATGTATTACTAGAATCGTATGTGTAGTCGCTGTTTCTGTGGATTCAGAGGTTTCAGACTGAACGGTCTTTTTTTTGTAGTAGCATTTAAGTGGAATTGAATGATATGTGGCTGCTTCTCCTCAGGCGAAGTTATTGTATTCGGCCGGCGAGAGCTCCAGCTGTGATTTTCTGTCACCTACGGTGGCGTGACACGTGGATATTGCGGGTCCCACGTCTCACGCCATCAGACGGAGCAATCTCCTTTCTTAACGGCAAAGGAAGCTGGCGCAGTTAACGGAACTTAACGGAAGAATTCAAAATTTAATTAAGCTTCATGAAAGGCAATTGCTTTTAAAGTAATCGTTTGATTATGTGATTTTCTAATTAATAATTTGAAATAATTACCTACATATTACATAATTTAATTTTATTTATGTTTTATTCATTCATTCTTATTTAATTACGTCATGCACACTTAAAATATTACAAAATCTTAAATATACACATTTGAGTTAAAATTTAATCAAAATTTATTTTAAAAAAAATATTCTGTTAGTAAATCATTGAAATTATATTTTTACTCTTAATAGTATATATTTTTCTCTTCCTTAATATCACACTAAAGCGCTGATTTGTCCTAAAATCAATTCACATCACGAATATCTCCTTTTGTCGCCACCTAAATATTAAGGTTTTAGGATTTTTCACTCAAAATATATTTAAATATTTTTAAAATAATATGATGAACGGCTCAGATTTTTTGTAATCTAATTATAATTAGGTTATTGAAAAATTACGATTATTCATTATAATAGAAATAAGTTAAAATGTGTATATATAAGATTTTATAGATGAATTAGGCATAAATAAAATTAAATTGTTTGGCATGTAGGTAATTATTCCTAATAATTTTATAAAAAATTATTTATAAATATTATTAAATTAAATAATTATTTTATTTAAATAGTATGATACAATATCAAAATAATATTGTAGCAAAAGTAACTTAAATATTTTTTACTTGTTTTAATAAAATTTAACATTATTGTATGTATAAAATAAATAGGAGAATAAAAAAGCATACATTGAACAACACCTGATGAATAATAAATGACAATCTTCTCTATAAAATTGTGGTTGCAATTTTATTTAAAAATTGAAATTCATTTGTAAATTGATTTAATTTGATATGTGTATAGATATGCATATTTAAAAAATAATTGAAATTTTTTTATATAAATATATTATAATAATTTATATGAAAGAGATAAAAATTTAAATTTTATATATAATTTAAAAATAAATTTATAATATTATATGTATAATGGGTGTTTTTAAAGAAAAATATGCTTATAATTTAGTTTAATTTAAAATTTTAACAGATTAAATAAAACTTGACTCAAAAATCCCTAAAATCTAAAATTATTTCGTACTCTGAGCTCTATATCGGCTTTGATATAATGAATTCCTCTCAATTCCTCATTTCGTTGAAGTAATTTTGGAAATATTTTAAGTTTTTTTTTGTATATTAAATTTTTATTTTAATATTGTGATGTGAAATAAAAATATTTATTTATTGATGATTGTATTTGATGTAAAATAAAATTATTTTTTTATATTTAAATTTATAAATCAAATAAGATAAATATAAAAAATTTAATAAATATATTTTTAAAAAGAATTTAAAGATTTTTGAGACCCAAGCATGCTATAATGAATTCTTTTGCCTCTAAAAAATTGTGATTTCTCATAAGTGAAACTCAATTTGATTTAGAACTGTTTTATGCAAAATTTGAATTTAAAATAACTAAGATTGGTTTTATAATTTTCAAATTTGGAATTAAACTGATTTCCATTGAACCCAAAATGCACTTTGTTGTAGCTATCTTTTGAATCCTAACAAATTGATTTGAGATGGTGTTTGGTTTGATATAATTTTAATATTATATAATTTTATTTATTTCTCATACTATTTAGATTTATTTTTTAATTAATTTTTTTATAATTTTTTAAATTATTTAAAAATTTAAAATTAAATAATTATTATTTTTATGTAATATTACATTGTATTAAGATAATATCAAATTAAATTAAATAACCTTTAATAAATGTCAGTTACATTAAAACTCAATCACGAACCTCAAGTTATAGTTGTGATAGTCACGTCATTCAGCTCATGATTTTAATCAGTTGTGTTCAATAGATTTCAGATAAAAGTAATTTTTGAGCGTTTTTTTTTTCAGTTTCATATATTGTGGTTACTTGTAATATAAAATAATTTTATTATAACCAAAATGATATAGCATATAAAATATAAGGAATATTTACCTACATACCACATTATTTTACTTTATTTATACATCACTTATTCATTCTTAGTTAATTACGCTATGCACACTAAAAATTAGGGGTGACAATATATGATCCGACCCGTGAACCCGACCCGCAAATTTCGGGTATGGGTCATGAATTTTGACCCATTTATTAAACGGGTTGGGTTCGGGTTGGGCATAATCGGGTCAGGTAAGGTTCGGGTTGAGCATTTATAAAAAAATACTCTATAAACGGGTCGGGTCGACCCTCCAACCCGACCCATTTATTAATCGGGTCGGGTTCAGGTCATGGATTTTGACCCATTTAATAAATGGGTTGGGTTCGGGTTGAGGCTAATCCGACCCACCGACCCATTTGCCACCCCTAAGTAAAAATATTATAAAGCTTACATCACTTGCTCAATTAAAATCTATTTAAAAAAAATTCATTAGTAAATAATTAAAAATACATTTTTACCCTTAATAGTACATTTTTTTCCTCAATACCACACTAAAGTGCTGATCTGTCATAAAATCAATTCACGTCGCGAATGTCTCTTTTCCTTACGACCACCTAAACATCAAAATTTTAGATTTTTCACTCAAAATATATTTAAATATTCTTAAAATAATATGATAAACGGTTCAGATTTTTTGTGATCTAACGATAGTCAAAATATTAAAAAATTATGATTACTTATTATAATAAAAATAAATTAAAATGTGTGTATGTAAGATTTTATAATATTTTAAACATATATATTATAATTAATAAAGAATGAATAGATAATATATAAATAAAATTAAGGGGGCGTTTGGTTCATTGTTATCTTATTGTTATGCTATGTAATATAGATGTCATAATATTTCGATGTATCTTTTGATTAATAATTTTATAATTTAATAGAAAATTATATATAAATATTATTAAATAAGTAACGTGGTGTTCTACTTCCACGGATCGTTTTGAGTTTGATGGGACCCGTGGGGCCGGAGGCGGAGAAGGCGTGCGACGGGACGCTTTAACACCGAGGTTGTTTATTCGTTCAGCTGTATCTGGTTCGTCAAGATTTGAGGTAATGTTTGAATCACAAAATATGGACGGCTGAGGTTGCGTCGGACATAAGGAAATGAAAGGTTGAATTAGTTATGGGGATCCTGCCTTCCCGATCAGCCGCGAAGTCCAACATCCATAGAGCGGTTCTGGTCGATTTTTTCATCCTCCCTTTTCAAGCTCTTTAAAGCCAGCGAGAGAGAGAGAGGGTGGACGGAGAGAGAGAGGGTGTGTGCATGACGAGTGCGCTGCAGCTTTTGTACATCTGGAAGTCTCGAGCTCGTCGGAGCCAGCATCTGGGAGGTGCTAGCGAAGCCGATCCATCCGATCCGGATCCGGATCCGGATTTTCGTCGTCACCGGCGGGACATCAGCCACGGCCGCCGGCGAGGCGACGTTGATTCTTCTCGACGCTCCTATGCCGGTGCATCCAAGGGCAGGCACTCCAAATACTGCGGCTCCCATAAGGTATGCAGGTCTTCCAAGTTTGCTCAGGTTTTTTCCTATAGGATTTTGAAGTTAAGGAGCTTAGTTTGACAGAAACCCTAAGTCGATTGAGCCTTCTGTGATTTGTTTTCTCCGTTGTTTTGAGGATTTTAGATTGGAAGCTCACGAAGTAATTATTGATTGTTCTAGTTCAGATTCCTTGTTAGTAAATCAGGCACGCTGCTTTTCGTCGAAGTTAGCGGTTCCCCTTTTCACGGCGCTGGAGATAAGTACCGCATTTTGCACGGTTGAATTTGATCAATGTCTTCTAAAAATTTCTGCATTCATCAGTTGGTTGGGTCTATACGCATAATTAAGATACAAATCTTTACCATTTTCCCTATGTTCTTTGCCTATCTAGTCTAATGGATAATTCTGAGCAACTTGGTTAAAACCCTTAATTTTTTTAGAAGTTGATTAAATATTGTTGGTTCTGTTGATTCTCTGCTTCTTTAGGATCAGTCTACTTTAAATTGGTTTCTTAATATAAGAAATGACTCCAACATCATCTGTTTGTATTTTGTATAATCTTCTTCATAGTTTAGTTGTTTTCGTCTCTTGTATGCATTGACTTATCATTTCAAGATTCTTGAGTTTCTCCGATGCTGTTAGTTGCAAATGTGAAATTCCATTATATCGAATTCATGCTTCAGATTTCACGTTTTGCATATTACTGTCTTCAAGCCTTACCTTATAATATTTAATTTGATGAATTTGCATTTGAAATTTTTATTGCGAAATGACGCATTTCTTCTTTTTGACTTTTTTTCTCATATTCGAGCATCTAAGTGTATGGTTAAGCCACTACACTAAGATAATGCTGTGACTCTAAGGAGGTGCTTATTTCATTGCTATCTAGATGTTTTTGTTATTTCTAAATTATTATTTAGTTGGTTCAATATCATTATATTAAAAAATAATAATAGAACATCAATCCAACCTTACCCCCTTACAATACAATTAATGTGGCATCTATGCAACTTTGGGTGACATCTGGATCTCATTTTAGAGTAACAATTTTATAATTTTTTACAATATTTTATAAACATTTCATGAAAGTAAACAATTAATTTCTTTAAATTACATTGCATGACATTGCAGTAATAATGAAAGATAATTACATATATAACACAAGTCTACACAAGGTTAAGTACCAAAAAAATAGTGTCTTTTGTAACTTTTGCCAGAGGTACTTGGGATATTTCATTTTGAGCTTAATTTATTCATCTTGCTATGGTTGATTCTGCATTTTTTATAGTTACGTAATGTTTATTTAGTCTCTGTACTAACAATATATGTATGTAAATTTGTGTAAAATGTAAGATAATAAACTTGATTACTGGAATCTATAATAGAATATTTCTTGTATCTTTAAGGGAAATTGTCCAAGGAGCTATTTTTGTAATGTTTAAATTTGATTTTGTTATAACTGTGTTTAATTATATTCTAGCTTTTGTATTTCTTCTCCAAGAATGATTAAAGTCTTTTTGTTTTGTTTTGATAGTGATCTGTGTTCCATTTTTAGAGCAAGGAAGTAGTTTTGGCAACAGAAATATAGCATATAGGTAACTCCTCATGTCACCTGAACTTGTTTCGAGTAGTACTGCTAATGGCTTATTTTAAGAACTTTTGCTATTCCTGAGGTTTAGATAATCTCAGTTTTACTAGTAGAGGATGTGTGATGTAGCTATTCCTGATGTAGCTATTCTCAGTTTCAGATTGTTCTTTTACTACAATTTAATGTACTTCTTCTTTCAACTTTAATTGGACATTTAATTTAAGGGGTTGTTTAGTTTAATATTATCTTGATTCTTGATGCTGTCATATGATATACTGAAAATAATTGTTCGGTTTGACAACATCTTTAGATAACCGTTTAAAAAATTATAGAAATGTCATTCAAAATATGATATCTAGATGTCATAACATTTGAATAATATAACATAACATGAAGATAACATTAAACTAAGTACCCCCTAAGAGATCCTTATTTCAATGAAAATTATTACAAAAATTAACCTGAGATTGTTTGACAATAATATTAATCAATTCGTAGATGATGGTATATTTCTTCTATGCGTTTTTCTCCACTTTTTAAAATATACAAAACTTCATTGCATGAATCTTAACTGTTCAGGAACGTGAATTAGGGAGATCAGTTAGCAGTGCGGGTGATTACTTTTGCCCTGGAAACAGTAGTAATGGGGGAGTTTGTAGTAGTAGATTGAGTAGATTGGGACTAATTAAAAATGACCATCTCCCTGGTGCTGTGCTCGAGGCAAGAAAAAGGCTTATTGAAAGACTTGGAAGTGTTTCACTTACAGAGAGCAGGTTTCATTCCTAACTCTTCTATTTTTCTCACAAATTCAGTATTGAATACAACTAACAATCTACTGCATTGATCTTCAAAAAAAAAAAAAAATATTGCATTAATCTTGTCAATAGGAGCAAAATCTTACCAAATGATATTTTTGATTCTCAATTCTTGGATGTTACATAAAAATCCACAATTTTGTCAAGCACTACAAAAACAGCTCATTCAATGAGTGAATGTTCTGAATTTAGTGGCATGCATTATTAGAAACAACTTGAATTATTTTAGTTAATTACACATTTTGTTGTAAATTTCTTGAACCATTTTGCTTGAGTATTTGGTTCAATGTAATTTAGATGTTAATGTTATTTACATGTCTATAATATCTGTAAATTATTATTTGTTTGATACAGTTTCATTATATTAAAAGTTTTCAATGATATCACTCAGTTTTATGTAAAACTAAATGTCTTTTTATAGTATTAGTTCTGTAAATTTTGATGATGTTATATAAACTTATCATCAAATTAAATAATTTATTTCATCAAATGGTATAACATAGCATCGCAATGACATTGAACCAAATGCCCCTTAAAAAGATATGGAGATGTGTGTTTAATTGGCATACTTTTAGAACAATAAGTGATTTCTTAAAACTTAAAATTTAAAACAATCATGGATGAGCTCTTATGCGAATTGAAAACTAAATGTGTTATTTGCTAAATTAACATCTCTCTCTTATTTTATCCTATTTAATTTTTTACATTTTCATATTGTTCCGATCTTCATTTCCTACTTAGGCTAGGCGATGAAGCCCCCATACTCATGACGAACTCAAAAACTCCATATTGCGATTCGACCTCCATTCCAACGGAACAAGCTATGTCTTCCCACTTTTCAAACAAGAAAAAGCCACCGACACGAATCTGGGAAGCTCTCCATTCCCTTAAACCTGAAATTTTCAAAAGTTCTGAAGAGAAAGACGGAGGCCGGCTCATCGCAGAATTACCCGATTGTTCCATTTGCTTGGAGAAATTTGTCGACGGAGATGAGCTAGTCAGACTCTGCTGCAATCACAAGTTCCATCCTTGTTGCTTGGAGCCATGGCTTCAGTCAAATGGTGATTGCCCCTATTGCCGCAGAACTATATAGTTCGTTGGTAATGGAGGATAAATGCTGGCATAATTTTCTAATATATAGCAGTAAAAAGAAAGGGTTTTTCATCAACTTAATTGTTGCAGTGTGTTGACTGAAGTGAGTGAGTTAGGACTTGCAGAAAATGCTGCTTTCTCCCTGGGTACTGGCTGGTAATTCTGTAGCTTTAAAAAATTTTATTTTATGAAGTTATCTTTATGTATAACTGATAAACGCATGGTTCCTTGGTTTTGTGTACATCTCAGGTTTGTCATTAAGGAGACAGAGCAGTGATAATATACTTACAGAGATCTAACGTAAAGGCTTGTTTTAGAAAATTTTTAATTTTTTAAAATAAAAATGTTTTAATTGAGGTATTGATAGAATATGAAATAAAATTAATTTTAATATTTAAATTTATGTATGTGGTAAAAAAATAAAATATTGATGAATATTTTTAGAAAAATTTGAGATTTTTTTAAGTTTGAATCAATTGTGGTTTGTCCTGTGAAATCAAATAAAGTGGTGCTTCTGCAATCTCAATTATTCGTGGGCCTGTTTGTTTGTAAAACTAAATTTAGATAGAGATATTTTTTTTATTAAAAGTTATGAATAATGTGAAATAAAGTTAATTATTAAGTTGAGATATGTGAGGGACGCGATATAAAGTTAATTATTATATTGAGATATGTGAGGGATGTTATGTAAGTTAATTATTATTTTAATAATGTATGTATAGTGTTAAATAAAATTAATTTTTAATATTAAATTTTATGTGTGATGTGCACGGCCTCAAATAAATTTTAATGCAGAGCGGACTGCATAGTCTTATAAATTATACTCAAATAGAATTTCAGCTATGGATTATTACATATATAATAGTATTCAAATATAAATTTAATTATTAAATATGAAATTATCAAATATATATATTATATTCAAATATAATTTATACAATAAAAATTTCTACAATATAACTTTTATTTGAATACTATTTAATTCATCAAATAAAATATAATTATTTGTGTTATTTCATAAAACTATTTTTGATTAAATGGGGTAAAATTTCGACCTTTTAGACCTAGCAAATGAACAATGAAATTTATTGAAATTTTGAGCCATTAATAATGATAGCATGATCTGAAAAGGTGCCTAGTAACTTTGTTTACAAGTTAATTTGTTATGTTATTAGTTAATAATATATTAATAATTAAGCGAGTTAAATTAATATTAAGACGTTGAATATCAAGTTGATTTGGTTCTAATTTGATAAATTCTCTCGAAAGAAAGCACACCTCTAGTTGAAAACTTTTGAATCTAATTATGAGATAGAGAGTATAGTTTGAAATTTATTTTGAGCTGCTTTCGAATTAGCTATAGCTCGCTCAAAACATTATTCATCTTGACCTCAATTTTTGCATATAACACTAATAATTTTGACTTAGAAATGAAATTATGGTAATTGATATTTAAAAATTTGAGCTAATTTTAAGTTTATTTTTTAGGTAAAAGAATGTGAAAATTATAAATACTAATTATATTTAAATAGAATTTATATATAAATTTATTATAATATTTTGATGAGTATTTGATATTGAATTGAAAATCAAATTGATATGATGTTTTTTTAATATGTTTAAAAACACATTAACTATATTATATTTCAATTTTATAGTTTAATTCGAATGTTTTGATACTGATTCAATTTTATTAATTTTTAATATATTATTATTTAATAAAATATTAAATTAATTTAAAAGTAAATTTATTTTAAATATTATTAAATTGTATTATAATGGTGGATGCTTTAAATTTTTTTGTTAATTTTGAGTTTATTTTATAAATAAAAAATATGAAAATTATAATATATTATAATAGTATTTAAATATAGTTTATATATCCAAATGAAATAATAAATTTTTTAACTATAATTTAAATAGTATTATTAGTATTATAACTTTCAAGGATTATTTGATCAGAGCATATAACTTCTACATTTTTTTAACTATCAAATAAATTTGAAATCAGCTCAAATTTTTAAATATGAAATATCATAATATATCCACTAATATTTAAATGTAATTTTATATTTAAGTCAATTTAACATTTTATTAAGTAATAATATATTAAAAATTTATAGAATTGAAATATGATATTTTCAATATATATTTCGTAAAATTAAAAAAATATTAAGCAGATTTGATTTTAAGTTCAATGCCAAATCCTCGCTAAAAATTAATAATAAAATTAAGATATATAAATTATATTAAAATATACACATAATTTATACGATTTTTTATTCACCAAATGAACTTAAAATTAACTAAAATTTTATAAAATCAATTATAAAAATATGATCAAATAAAGATTAAATTTAATTTCATTTTAGAATTAGTTTAAATAGTAATTGATTAATAATATATTAAAGTAAATAAAAGTAAACTAATATTAAAATAATTAAATTAAATTAAAAATTAAAACCAAAAAACTAATATGTTTTTAAATATATGAAAAAATAACAGATCATTTTGATCTTCAATTTAATGTGAAGTTTGGCTAAAAGGAATCATATTTTTACATTTAGGCCTCTGAGGTTTGATTACTTGAACACAAAAGTCCATAAATTTTAAAACTACCATTCAGGTCCATAAAAAATATTACATGAGATATCGTGGTCCCTCCGTGATAGAATCTGTTATGTATTATAAAAATAATAAAATACCATTCATTAATTTATTAATTTTCAAAATATGCTATTGAGGCTGCTGCCTGTGCCGGTCATCGGCGACCCGTGCGCGGCCACCTGTACGCAGGGCACCGACGTGTGGATGCCCATGCGCTGCGGCAACCCGCGCGGACGCTTGCGCGAAGGGTGCCTCGGGCGCTGCGGCGACCTGCGAAAGCCCGCGCGCGGGCGCCTTTGCATGGGCCCACGCACTGTAGGCAATCGCGCTAGGGGCCACACGATGCGGCAACTGCGCGTGGCGCCGCACTACGGTCGCCGCGCTCTACCAGCTGCCTGCACGCGGACGCTGACAGCTGGCACCGCCGGCACTTGAGGCTGCGCACAGGCGGCCCATCTACGAACACACTGCGCGAGGGTAAAATTATAATTGAAAAAATATTTAATTTAATTTTATTTTTTGATGAAATAACTGTATTTTAAACATAAAATGTTATATTGAACCTGATTGAAGTATTTTAAAAATAACTAAGACCCTGATGAATTATATAATAATTACTATGAACCTGAATGATAGTTTTGATGTTTGTGAATATGGACGGCAAAGTAGATAAATTTTGGCTCGGCTGAAGCCCTGCTATGCCACCTCCGTCAAAATGGCATGCGTACGCTGGGACCCCATGCTATGTGAAGGGAATGGGTGCCAAACCCGCGAGCTGAAATGCTAACTGGACTGAAAAATTATATCTATTACTTTCAAAAATTTACTATGGTAACAGTGCGGCGAGAATCAAAATAATTATAGATAGTCTGGTCTACTGAGACATTGTATAAAAAAAAGTAATACTACACATTTTTTAATATAAAAATTGATGAATTTTTAATAGATTTCATTGAACGGATTTTGATACGTTGCCCAAATTTCAAGTTTAAAGTGACCACCTAGTAAATTTTGAAAATTATTTTTGTAGATAAAAAGGAATAATTATCAAATCAAAGCCCAAGCCCAAGCCCAAGCCCAAGCCCAACTTTGGCCCAATTTACCTAGTAGGTAAAAACTTCGGATTGGGTCAAACCTAATTCTGGTATAGAAATGAGAGATGGGTTCAATATTGGTAAGCGTAACTCAGGAATCAATTTAAATCTTAAAGGACTTAATGAAAATTGAAAAACTAATGAGCCTTTATAATGCAATGTCTCCACCTATTTTTCTATTTATGCCGTTCGAGTTTCGAGTTTGGATGGCTAGGGCGATCAGATCGGTGTTTCTTTCCTCTGCAGCGCCGCGGAAACCAGAGACACGGAGGTGAGTTGCTTCTTCTCTCTCCCTGATCCTCTTGTCCCCTTCCCTTCCACTTCAGCGGCGAGCGGCGGCGATCCGCGGCAAGCAGCGGCCCTCTTTCTCCTACAGCAACAGCGGCGCAAGCCTCTATTGCTTCGACTACGGCATCGAACGGCGGTTTCCCCCTTGTTATTCGGCGGGCAATGGCGGCGTGAACTCCATTATCGGAGGCATCGTACAGCAAATAGTGAGAGAGGAGATCAGAACTCTCTCTCCCTCTCTACCTTCTTTTCTTCCTCTCCCTACTCCTCTTCTCTCCTCTTCCTCTCTCTCAGTGGAGACGCAACATCAGCGGCCACCCTTATCCAGTGAGCAGAGAGCAGAATTCTCGCTCTTTATCTTCCCTCTTCTCCAGTGAGCAGAGAGCAGGCGCCCTCCTTTCTGGCGAACAGTGACAGTAGGAGAGCCGGCGGACAAAATCGATTGGGGGCAGATGTTTTCTGTGATTCATATTTTTTTTTGTGTTTCTTTTTATCTGTGCTTCGTGTGTGCCTGTGATTTTTCTCTGTTCTTCCCTGAGCTCAGGCGAGGATCGGCATGGCCCACGGCACACCATTAAGCTGCTGGATTTTCACCTGAAAGCTTCTGCAGAGCCTTTGTCCGTCGTGCAAGGAGCCACGGCGTCCTCATGCTCGCACCTCTCCGAGTGAACGGAAGAAGAAAGAAGAAAATCTTAATAGGTCAGTTCGGCTACCCAACCCGATACCCAATCCATACCCATTAAGCCCAACTGTTTAACATAAAAGAATTTAAATTAAAATTAATTATATATTTTTAAAACAGTAGATTTAAAGTAATATA
>KZ451982.1:1239646-1252308 GCA_002786265.1 Apostasia shenzhenica
CTTTACTTGTTTGTGCCAATGAGCTTTTAGAGCCTTGAACTGAGGATATATATATATATCAAAATACAAAATATAATATATATTCAATATATAAATATAAAATTTAAATAAAAATTTATATTTAAGATATCAAATGTATACATATATTATTATTTAAGTTTAAATTTGTAAATTATAGACAAAAAATACGATTTAAATTTATAACTTCAATGATTCTAGGCTAGTTTCATTTTAACTTTACTTGTTTGTGCCAATGAGCTTTTAGAGCCTTGAACTGAGGAGAGTTCAAGTATGGTGCATGAAGTTACTAAAATATCCAGTGGAATTAAGTTACTAAAATACCATTTGGTTACTACTTAGCACTTAGCAGTCTACTTAGTGAGTTACATCAACCCCCAATATGATGTGTCCTGGCATGAGGCAACCCCCATTTTCTTAGCAGTCTACTTCCATAGCCCCATAGCAATCAATGAAACCACCTTTTCAATTAACTCCACAGTGGTGGGCTCTTATGCTTTTGAATATGACATCAATGGTATAAAACCAATGTCAAGCTCTCATACCCTTAATACATCACTATGACTCAAATTCTTTATCGGCAGTCTCTTATGCCTTTGAATATAGTGCTAGTGGTTTCAACTTCAACAATAAGCTTTTTTGCCTTCAAATATGTCGTTATCATTCTCAAACCTCAGCAACAGGTTTTTGTGCTTTTGAATATATGGTCATCACGCCCAGATCCTGACAACAAGCTTGTATGCCTTTGAATATATTGTCAACATTCAAATTCTAGGCAATCAGCTTACATGCTCTTTTTTTGCTATTACAATACAAAGTCTAGGTTTTATAGTACTGTTGACTTCAGTCTGATGTCTTCATTAGACTTATAACGCCTACCCCCTTGAGAGTAGCCTATTGTATTCTTAAATATGTTATCTCATAAACTCAAGGAGTTAGTATAGAAATGCCTTGATTTCTTTACTTGCCTGAGCCAGCAGAGAATAAATTGGGTTGATTGAAAGAGATGTGTTTAGGACTTAATTTTGTATTCCCTCCTAACTCATTGGAACATCTTTGGACAATGAAAATTATGGCTCCTAATGCATTATTCTATAGCCCCCTAGCTGGTTTAAATGAATCAGGATCACCAATTGAGCCCTGGACGATATTATTATAGAATCTTTACAGGATTCTTCTATTGCCTTCTCGTAAATTGTGTCATATATTTTGTTAAGTTAATCTCTCATTAAAATTACAGGGGATTGCACCTATAGGATATATTCGAACCCTAAATCTCTAAAAGTCTTAGAAGTATCCCCTTTAGTGCGAAAAGTTGTTTTCAATCTCTCTCTCTTAAGGATATATTCGAACCCTAGATCTCTGAAAGTCTTAGAAGTATCCTCTTTAGGGTGAAAAGTTGTTTTCAATCTCTCTCTCTTAAGGAGAGCTTCTTTAATTTAGTCAATCACATCTGCTACACTTGTGGAATTCTTTTCTCTTAAGATTGCACACCTGTCAACTCATCTTCCTCGCCTTGTTTGAGGATCACTTGCTTTGCCTCCACTTAACCTACCATATCATGAAGTTCCATGATTTCTGAAACCCGTAGATTCCCTAGTCCATCTTCAACTACAATGGCATCATCATCAACTCATCGTCAATGTCTTGAGTGAGAGATAACCTTGCTCTCTTCCCATACTATGTGAATGTGGTGATAATGGTAAAAGAGAGCTTCTTTGCTCCAGAATTCAATTCCATTGCTGAAATTTATCTTGGGATTTACACAATGTGAAGCATAGTTGTCATCTTGGGATGCATATTATATATGAAAATATAATTAGTTTTCAATTCACTAATAGATGTAGGGAGTACAATATTATAAAATAACAATTCAAGTCATCTCAGCCTTTCATGTGGACTGTTGCGAGAAAGACAATAACCTTTACCAAGAAACAGTCGTGTCAAGTCAAATAGGTACTTGAACATACTAAGCGAAGGGAATGCAGTAGCACACCGAATAGCGCACTCGGAGAGGGAGAACCGGGTTATGTTCTCAGTGTAAATTATGAGTCATACCTAACAAGGTCAGTGGAGGTCATACTTGTAGTAAAGGAAGGAAGCACTTGTCCCTCACCAAAACATGGAAAAATGTAGTGCCATCATTTTGCATTTAATGATGGGAACTCACTTATAATAGGAAGAATACTTTATATATTTGAATTAATAAACCCATAATTGAAACCATATTCTAATATGATTTCAGAAGCTACATGTGAATGATAAGGAAAATTAGAATAAAAATACAATTATATTATTACAGATGTGCAAAACTTCAAAATCATATTTAAATACAATCAGGCAGTTGTGCAAACTCTCGGAATTAAAATCATATCTAAATACAATTTTAGTTGTAGTATTCAAAATTATGTTGAAATACGATTTCACTTTAAACTTTCTACACCATCCCTACACGCATAAATTGTATCAGGTGCACCATAGCCTTACTCTTAACAAGAATTGAAATGTATGCCATCTTCCCACTTGGGGCTTAGAGTTTTCTCTAGTTCCGTATTTCTCAGCAAAAGAAGAGCTCACTCACGTGGTGCTAGCCGTCCAGCACTCTGGTTCTTTCTCCTCCTAACTATTTGACTGCATTCACCACTCTTGGAGCATGGGGGCAAGGGAGAGACGGGATGTCGTCCCCCGATTTCTCCGTCTCCTGCCTTTTTGCTTAGGCTACATCATCTCCCTGCCTTCCATTGCTACTTATTCATTCATTTGCTTTTCCTTTGATAATGCATGCAGTCCATTGTAGGTAATTCCTACTTGTAGAAAAATTGCAGTAATGTTGTTTCCTTGTCATCTTTCTAGTTTCTATTCGACCATTTGATACTGTACAAGTTGATTTGTATATTTCAGTGATTTCTTCTTATGTACTTTCAAATTTTAATTGGATGCTTTGTAGTTCTATCATCTTCTAAATTATATATTGGTTTAGGATTTTGTTCACGTTGACATTCTGTGATGGACCTCAGCATTGATGTAAGCACGTTAAATTCAGGAGTGGAAGGCAAGGAGATAAGCCACAAACCAGTAAGTTGCATACCAGCTTCTTATCAAGTACTCATTAAATTGTCAAATTGCATTTAGTCTGCTTCGATTTGAATTGTAAATATGAATTGACATAAAATTCTTGTAAATCAGGATAAAATTCTTGTGTAGATCGTATTCATCTTCTAAACTTTAGAAAATTAGTTGGGTTCGTTTGGTGGTAAACTTTTTTTAAGTTTGAAAATTTTCAGTTTTCTTTAAAATTTTAAAGTTGTTTGGCTGTCACTAAAATTGTACCTTTCTTATTCTAGAGTTGTTGACAATAAATGGAGCAAATCTAAAGTTTGCTCGGTTTAAATTTAATAGAAATTTCGTGATGAATTATTAGCGATAATGGGAAAACGTGAGGATTAAACGCTGAATATAGTTCTAATCGAGATTTCGGGGAGGGAGTAGAAGAGCCTAACAACATTTGGTTGAGCGGCATCAACCTGGATGATTTTGGATGCCCCTAATAACCAACGAATTGGTAGTTCTTTTTCTTGTGTAGATCGTATTTTCAATAGAAACTTAATGAGTTGATCTGCCTACATGTTTTACTTTTACTGCTATATCAGGATTGCTTTTCCGTTCTCAGATGAAGTTGGAACTTTAGGTCTTATTGTGCAATGTGATATTATAATGTGATTGTATTTTTGCTATTCTTAAAATAAGTATGACCTTTAGGTCTATATATGTTTTAATGTGAGTTGTTAAGATATCTAAACAAGAATTTTAACTTTCAGGTTTCATCCAAATTGCTATCCAGTACAGCACAGATTCGGCTAGTCAGTCAACACCCGGAGGTTTATGAACCATGTGATGACTCATTTGCACTGGTTGATGCACTCTTAGCTGACCGAACAAACCTATTAAATTTGCAACCAAGGTTTTGCATAGAAGTTGGTTGTGGAAGTGGATATGTGATTACTTCTCTAGCCATCATGCTAGGGAAAGAAAGTTTTGGGATCCATTATTTTGCTACTGATATTAACCCACATGCAGTTGAGACAACTGCTAAGACACTCGAAGCTCATGGTGTGAATGCAGAGATCATTTGTACTGACATTGCTTCTGGTCTTGGTGGTCGTCTTGCGGGGATGATGGATGTCATTGTTATCAATCCACCATATGTTCCCACACCAGAGGAGGAGGTTGGTTGTAAGGGAATTACTGCGTCTTGGGCTGGAGGGGAGAATGGCCGTAAAGTTATTGATAGAATTCTCCCTGTTGTGGATAAGTTGTTATCAGAAAAAGGTTGGCTTTATATGGTCACCCTTACAGCCAATTGTCCTTCTCAAATTTGTTTAATAATGAAGGATATGGGGTATGGATCCCGTATTGTTGTTCAGAGGTCAACTGAGGAAGAGAGCCTTCATGTTATAAAGTTTTGGAGGGAAAATGTGGTTGAAGGGAATGGTGTAAACCCGGTTGGTGGTTCAAGTTCAGGTACATGGTTCTCTCAGTTTCCATTGTTGTCTTTCTGGAAAAGTAGTGGAAACAGTAAATGAACTATGAGACAGATGAAAGTGGATCTTGAGGCTGAAAAATATGACACGGTATCCATTTCCATTTTATTTTGCATCATTATTTTTTGTGGATCCAGTCGATCCCACTATAGTTAATCTGATTACTTTCTAAATTAGATTGTAGCACTTTGCTGGAGTTGTATTTGAAATAATTGCTTGAGGGTTAAACCTTTCGACATCTGGTTACGGTTTTGAGCTTTTGTATATTAGCATCAATTGAAACTTATCTAGATCTGATATTTTCCTCTTCATAAACTTATCACAATTAGGAACTAGATTCATTTAACAGTAGAGTATTACATAATCATGGAAAAAGCAATTGCCTTCCACTGATTTTTTTCGTCTTACCTTCAGTATTACCAGAAAATCTCCACACCTACGAGTTCTTAAATGAAACTTTCAGTACAAGTTCTTAGATTTGTTCCTTCATGACCTTTTACTATATAAAATTTGGCTGTAGGAATTTTTTGGGGGTAAGACCTTTTACTATATAAAATTTGGCTGTAGGAATTTTTTGGGGGTAATAATTCTTATGACATTTCATCTGCAATTTCTGGATTTAGAAGTTCTTATTCTTTATTGTTGTTTTAATTTCAACATAGTTGTATATGACAAGGAATGTTGTTCAGATCAGTAACTCTCCTTATTCTTTATTGTTGTTTTATTTTCATATTTTAATTGTTTTCGTTAATTGTAATTTACTTATCATTTCAAATGTCTACCCGAGTGTCTCTGATGCTGTTAGTTGCAAGTGTGAATTTCAATTCTATTGAATTTATGTTTCAAATTTCATTTTTTTCAAATATAGTCTTCAGGCCTTTACTTTCTGATATTTAGTTTGATGAACTTGTCATTTGAAGTGATTATTGTGAATTGAGGCGTTTCTTCTTTTTGATTTTTTTAACTCATAATCTGGCATAAGACTATAGTTAAGCCACTACAATGAGATAATGCTGTGACACTAAGGGGAATTTAATTCAGTGTTATCTAGATGTTTGTCATGTAGGATGTCTTTATTATTTTTAAATTATTATTTGTTTGGTTTAATGCCATTATATTAAAAAATAAAAATAGCAAATCAATCCAACCCCACCTCCCTTTGTTGCAATTTTGGGTGACATCTTAATGTCATTTTAGAATAGTAATCTTATATTATTTTATAATGTTGTTTACTCATAATCAAAGAAAACAATCAATTGCCCCAAATCACATGATATGACACTGCAATTACAATGAACCAAATGCACCATTCTACGTCTTGTTGTCCAAATTTTATTCAAGGATAATTACATAAGTAACACAAAGTCTTGTTATGTATATAAATAACATAAGGTTAAGTCTATCTATATAAATAACACAAGGTTAAGTACCCCCAAAATAGTACCAATTGTATCTTTAGCCAAAGGTTTTGAGCATAATTTATTTCATCTTGGTATGGTTGATTTGACATTTTTTATTGTTATGTAATGGTCATTTAATCTTTGTACTAACAATATTATATGTTTCAATAAAAAAAATAATATATTTATGTAAATTTATGTAAGATGTTAGTCAATAAACTTGATAACTAAATCTATAACAGTATTTCTTGTATCTTCAAGGCAAATTAACCAGGGAGTTATTTGTGTAGTGTTAAATTTGATTTTGTTATATCTAGTATTTTACTTATATCCTAGTTGTTATATTTCTTCTCCTCGAATATTCTATATAGTATTCTACCTTTCATAATTTAAAACACTTTGGCGATCTATATTCATCGAAGGTTTTTCTTTTTTAGTGATCTATCTTTTATTTTTTAAAGTAGCGAAGTAGTTCTGGTGATAGAAATGTAGCATATAGATAACTTATCTGGTAGTACTTTTAATGACTTATTTAAGAACTTCGGCTATTCTTGAGATTTGGATAATGTCAGTTTTACTAGTAGAGGAAGTGTTGATTATTAAAATTTCTGCATTTAATTTGTGTCTAACCAAAGTTCCTACTAGTAGAGGAAGTGTTGATTATTAAAATTTCTGCATTTAATTTGTGTCTAACCAAAGTTCCTAATTGTGATGTAGCTGTTCTCAGTTTTAGATTGTTCTTTTACTGCAATTCGATGGGTTTCTTCTTTGACTTGAATTGGAAGTTTAATTTTAAGATAGATTCCTATTTCAACAATAACTATTAAAAATTATAGCATTGTTATGATGGTATATTTCTTCTATCCTTTTTTCTCTGCTTCTTTAAATATGCAAACTTCATTGCATGAACTTTAAGGCCCTGTTTGGCGCGAGGACCAAATCAGGACCAAATTAGAATTTCAATAAAAATATATACATTATTTCACATCTTAGACCAAAATATTCAAATCGAGTATTTTGGTCTAGGCTGTAAAATAAAGTTAATTTTCTTATTGAAAATTATTGAGTATGTGAAGTAAAATAATATTTTTTTATATTAGAATTTGTGTAGAATGATTAAAAAAATAAAATTTATTTATTATTATTATTGTTGTTTTTTAAATTAGTATCATTTTGGTACTGATTTAGTCCTCGCGCCAAACAGGGCCTAAATGTTCAAGAACGTAAATTAGGGAGATCATTTAGGAGTGGTAATGATTATTTTTGCCTTGGAAACAGAAATACTGGTGGCATTTCTAGTAATAGGCTGAGTAGATTGGGACTAATTAAAAATGACCATCTCCCTAGTTCTGTGTTAGAGACAAGAAAATGGCTCATTGAAAGACTCGGAAGCGTTTCACTTACAAAAATCAGGTTTCATTCCCAACTCTTAATATTTTTTCTCACAAAGTTATACTGCATTAATCTTGCCGATAGGGGTAAAATCTTATCAAATTATATTTTTGATTCTCAGTTCTTTGATATTACATAAAAGTCCACAATTTTGTCAAGCACTATAAAAATAGCCCATTCACTGAACGAACGTTTTGAAGTTAATGACATGCGATATTAGGAACAAGTTGAATTATCTTAGTTAATCATTCATTTTGTTGTCCAATTCTTGAACCTTTTTACTTGAGCGTATGGTTCGATGTAATCTAGATGATAATGTTATTTAGATGCCTATAATATCTATAAAATTATTATTTGTTTGATTCAGTGTGATTATATTGGAAGATGACAATACTGTTTACTTATTTTGTTATCTATTCTACTCCTCACATCTTATTACATCTTTGGACGACATCTAGATGTCTCTCAATTTTTTATAAAATTTGGATGTCATTTTAGATCATCAATTTTGTCAACTTTTATAATACTATCTAAAGTTATCATTAAACCAAATAATTTATTTCTTCAAAAAACGTAATATCATAATAACATATTACATATGCAGATTTGTGTTTAGAAAGTGATTTCTCGAACCATAAAATTTAAAAAAATCATGGTTGAGCTCTCAGGCAAATTGAAAGCTGTTATTTGTTTTACATGATTCCATCTTCATACTGTTAAGATAATCATTTTTACCCAGGCTAGGCGATGCCCTTGAAGTCCATCATGCCAAGTTGGATTCACAGAATCACAATTGCGATTCAACCTCCATTCCAACGGAACAAGCTATTACGTCTTCCCACTTTTCGAGCAAGACAAAGCCCACCGGCACGAATCTGGGATGCATTCCGTGCCCTTTAAAGCCGAAGTTTTCAAAAGCTCTGAAGAGAAATACAAAGGTGGGTTCTTGGCAGAACTGCCTGATTATTCCATTTGCTTCGAGAAATTTGAAGACAGAGATGAGCTAATCAGATTCTGCTGCAATCTCAAGTTTCCATCCTTGTTGCTTGTTGCTTAGAGTTTTAATTATGAATCTGGAAATTTTCTTTTCTTCAATTTATTATGTATTTGCTCTCTTTGTGCATGTTAGTTTGCTTAAATTTCTCTATGCAAGGTACACATCTGATATTATGAAGATACTGTGATCTAAGACACTGATAAAAACAATAAGAGATTGATCAAAGTCAGTTAGATTATGATTGTCATATCTGATTTTAAATTTATTATATGGGTTAATTACTCAATTCAAATATACTAACGTTAATTAGTTTGAAATTTTCTTTTCTTCAATTATATGTGAGGTTGATCTTGACTGTTAGAATAGTCTGGATATGAGTTTGAGCACTTAGAATCTCTGCGAGTTAACTAGATAATCGTAAAAGTTTAAACTCTCTTAATTATGTTGTCTAAAAGTGGCGAGATTGCTCTAGATACGTTTTTTTAGTTGTGATAGTTCCAGGGCAGCTTTGGGATAGTTGTAGGGTGACTTTCAATAATAAGGTCAACCTGAGGTCGACCTCTTCAGATTATGATTGTCATATCTGATTTTAAATTTATTATATGGGTTAATTACTCAATTCAGATGTACTAACGTTAATTAGTTTGAATTAAGTTTATTTATGTGAGTTTTATTAGAATTATTGGTGATGTTCGACTCTCCAAAAAGCTCATGCTAACATGAAAGGAATCTGCGTGGGAGTAGAGGTCTTAGATTCGAAGTCACATAATTTCAAAGTATTATAAACTAATTATCCTAATTATCCCTTAAAAACTTTATAGTCAATTTTGGGTTCTTACCGTGTAAATAGAAAAAACTTGTCGTAACATAAATGTAAATCAAAAGCTTTGCTGACAGCTATGCATGTAAATACAAATTTTAATCATTTTAAATTAGCTCTAAAAATTGAAAAATAATAAATTTTCATAACTTTGATTCCATTTAAATTCCGTTCTATTAATAATTTAATATCTTTTCAAATGAAGAGATTAATCTAAAATGATCAGAAGATCAAAAAAGACTTGCGCATTGCCATTTTTTTAATGCTTATGCATTCATAATAATAAAAAAATAGTCTAATAAATATTTTTTTTTTTAATTTACAACTTTGTGTTTATGATTTTTGCCATTTAATTAAATAAACTAGAATACACATTTTTTGTATATTTGACAAAATATAAAAATATCTACTAAAAATAAAGTATTTAATATCCCAAAATAATTTTAAATGATATGTACACAAAAACGGATATTATTTTAAATTTGCAAATTGTAATAGATGTGTGGACTATAAAGATAAGTTTTTTTTTTTTTTTTTTTTTGATAAAACTATAAAGATAAGCTTCACTGCAGGCAGCAGAGCATCTACGGTATCCTTAAAATAAAAATACATATATAAATTTATATATTTAAAATAATATATTTATTTATGTTATGTTATTTAAATTTTAATTATTAGATATTTCAATCTAAAATTTAATTTGCATAATCTCTATATAATTTATGGGAATGCATATTTGAGTAAATTACGTGGCGGTGCTTGAAGTTGAGGGTTGTTGCACTTAGGTCCTAACAGTTAGCTGGCATGTTTGTTTTCTGCAATCCTTTATGATTAAGGTCGAATCTATTTTTTTTTAATCTGTTCAATTGAAATAAAAATGTAAAACATAATTAAACTAATTTTAAAATGTTGAATTTTTTTTTGATAGAATTAAATGATAAGCTTTCGTAATTACTACTTAATTTATAAACATTAGAAATATATGAGGTATATAATATAATTTCAAGTTTGAACAATTGAACTGACTACATTTGACTAGGGGTGGCATCGAGTAGAGTTCGAGCGAATTTCAGTATACTCAAACTCGAAAAATTTGATTTCAACGAGACTCTAAATCGACTCGAACTCGAATCATTTCGAGTCGAGTCAGCTCGACTCAATTTAACTCAAGTTCGAGTCGATTTCGAATCATTTCAGTTTTTGGATAAATTTAAATTACATAATAAAAAAACACATTTAAAATGGTTACACTTTAACATAAAAAAATATTTTCATTTTTAATTTTCAATGTGTCGCTCTTTCATAATATAATAAAAATATTTAATAAATAATTTTATTTCGAATCAGCTCGATTTTTTTCGAGCGAGTCAAGCCAACCTCGAAATCGACTAGAAATAATTTCGAGTACACTGAATAGCTCGAAACTTAACTCGAAATGACTCGAATCAATTTCGAGTCGAGTTTTTATCAGACGAGTTTCGAGCGATTTTTGATTTTCGAATAAAATTGCTAGTCTTACATTTGACGTTGTTTTTTTGGTTTAAAAAATGTTTTATTATTCAATTAAAATTTTAAAAATTACTTTAATTGGGAAAACAACATTCAAAGAAATTTCAACTTAAAAAGATTAAAAATAATTGCAACAAAAATGAATTTTTTTTAGAGAATTACTTTTAAAATAATCTATTTTTAATAATTTAAGATAAATTTATAGACATAAATTTTATGAAATATTACATATCATCTTACATAATTATAATTCTAATTATTATTTATAATTATTAATATGTAATTTAAATAAAATAATTAAAAATAATTATTATTATTGTAATTGTTGTATATAATTATATATATATCAAAATTATATATTATATATAATTGTGAAATTATAATCATTATATACAAATATTAAATAATATAAATGTATTTTAAAAATATATTAATAGTACATATAAATATTATATTTAACAATAATATATAATTAAAATAAAACGCATTACAAAATTTATCATAAATATATATATAACCTAACTTATTAAGAATATATTTTAGTATTTATTAAAAAATTAAAAATAATAAAAATTAATTTAATTTTTAATAAGAGCTTTTAACATTAATTAAAATTAGAGTGAGCCAGCCACTTGTGATCACTCATAACCTATTAATGCGACATGAAGCCCCCACAGAGGAGCACTGAGGGCACAGAGAGGCTGATAGTCACAACATATTATAAATTTGTAATTGATAGTCAATGTCGTTGTTAGAGCTCAGCTATGCGGGCAATTAGTTGAGCACAGTAGCCCACATATAGTCAGTGCGTACAACCACACGAATGGTCGACTATATTCGACTGTTGTGTGTAGTGGTGAGAAATATTTTCATCTTATTTTTTATTTTTTATAATTAATAATTTTTTGCGCAAAATGATCAAGTAAAAAGGCGGGAATCAAACCCAAAAACCTAATAACAATGCTAGACGACAACTGAGGGATCTAAATATTGAGAAATTTAAAATATTTGGATCAGTTTGCAAGTTCCAACAATATTATTTCTTGAATGAAATAAACAGTGTACTTACTAATGATTTATACTTATTAATAATAAATAAAACTATACGTGATTCTATAGTAAATAAATATCAGATTTGTTAATTACATTTGGATCCTTAAGGTCACTGATGAATTTCGACTGGATCCTTATTTTTCGGCTGAAATTTTTTTTTCCATTTTCCTCAATGAACTTGAAATACCAAAAAAATATTTTATAATGATTAATTACTTGATAAAAGTGGTCATATTAAATTGCATAGTACTAAAAGGGAGTTTGGATAATGTAATCTTAATATTATATTATATAAAATAATTATTTAATTTAATAATTTTTGCAAATGATTTTATAAAAAATTATAAAATTGTGATTGCAAAAATAATATTTATATATGTTATAATATTATAATAATATTAAATCAAATGCAATTAAATCAAAGAGGACTAGAGCTTTTAATGATTTAATTTAGAGCGGATCCATTTTGGCTCAAAATTGAATTGTATGTTTTTAATTTAATCTCAATTTGATCCAAAAAATAAAATAAAAAAATAGTTCAATTTAATTTGGATTTGAGCTAGACTTGACTCGTTTATTATCTATCCAAGCTAAAGTCAATCTAATTTTCAATTAATTTTTAATCTTTTTGTTACAATATTAGATATAAATAAATATTTTTATTTATTTAATTAATTAAAATTGTAGTGTTTATCTCAATTTAATAATTATAAATAAAAATAAAAAATTAATCTACAATTAATAAAATTTGAATAATAATTATGAAGAAAATTATATTGTAATTATTCTTTAAATTATTAAAAAAAATAACATATTAAACAAGTTTATATATATATAATATTTATTTTTTAAAATAAATTTTTTAGAGTTAGCTCGATTTGTTCCTATTTCAAAATTTGACTAATAAAAATTTTAAGTAATAAAAATAATTC
>KZ451982.1:1252333-1270016 GCA_002786265.1 Apostasia shenzhenica
TTCTTTAGTTAGTTGTTTACAAATTGATTTTAATTCATTCTAAAAATTTGATTGAACTTTTTGATTATTTTTTTTTATTTTTGAGGTAAGTAAAGGGCTGAAAAGGGAGTCTCACTCAATTTCAATCCCTTGAAATTGCCCTGCCCATAGCAGAGAGAGAAGAGAGAGAGAGAGAGTCAAGAGTCCTAAGGGCACTGGACGGACTCGACTCGGCCGTGTCGAGTTGACCCGAGTAGCGTTGACTCGGCCCTCAACTCGCAGAGTCTGATCGCCGAAGTCGCGCTGACTCGCTACTCTACTCGCCCGAGTCCGACGACAGCCGATCATCTACTTGAACTACGCGAAGTCGCGAAGCCCGAGTCGGGCTGAACTCGGCCACTCCAACTCGCCTGGCAGTCACGAACGTTCCGAGTCGGGCTGACTCGGTCAACTCGATCCACCGATTCACGAGCCGAGATCAGCTGACTCGTTTTTGCTGAGACTCGGCGAGTCGCTGCGCGAGTCCGTGCTGACTCGGTCATTCAACTCGGCGAGTTCAAGTGAGCCGAGTCAGTTGACTCGTTACTCGACTCGGCGAGTCGCGATTGCCGGGTCGGCTGACTCGTCACTCGATCCGCGAGTCACCGTGGCCTAGTCGGGCTGACTCGGCCGAGTCGGTAGACTCGGACTCTTCTGAGTGCGGGTAGCAAATGATGTTTTTTTAAATATAGAGGCAATTTGTAATGCCCTCAAAATTCAGGAGCCGGATGCATCTAACCCTTAAATTTTTATTAATGATTTTCGTGACCCTGTTGCTTCAAAATAGGAAATAAAATATATTCCTCTTCTCCTCTACTCTGCATGGCCACCATGAGAGCTGCTTCCGCCATGGCTTCTCCTCTGCTTCTTCTACCGTGATCTATTGGCAGAACGATGCCTAGAAGGACGTTCATCACCCCAGAGTAAAAAAAGCTCAGAAATCCGATCAAAACGACGATAGTTCCAACGAAACAAGCATATATTACACAAAGCAACTTAGATGAAATTTTCAGTGAATTTTAATAGACCCAAAATCTCAGCTTTACTCTGTTTTTGACTGAAACACTGCTCTGTTTCATTTGCATAAAGACCATCAGCAAGCTTGGTGGATGCCAACATGGGATTGCTCAGAGAGAGAAATGAGAGGTGGTGAGGATGAGGAAGAGATTACAGAAATGGCACACTGAGCAAGAAGGGTGGAATTATCTGCCTTCTTAGTCAACATTTCAAAATCTTTAGATCACAGAAAATTTAGACGTTTATTATTTATACTTGCAACATAAGTCTCTTTAAATATGTCATAATAAATCTTCAATAAAACTTAATTTAACTTTGAAGCAAACAATGACTGTTTAAAAACTATCAAAAATATGGGAAAAAATATAGAATTAATGAACCAAATATAAAATAAACAAAAATTTTACACTATTCATAAGAAATTCAAATTTTTACTGTTTTAGATTTTCTATTGATCTATGAGCAAATTAGAATCAATTTATGAAGTCAAATCAATGGTATATAAAGATTATGGAGCAAATAAGTAACACATGCATGACAATACTTGATAAATTGTATCATATCATTAATTTTACATACTTGTATGTATGTTGTGTTTCATGACAATAAATCTTAGCACTTATGAACTACTTATAATTAATGTTACAAAATAGTAACTACAAATAATTAGATATACTTGAAATGCCAACCCAAATCAATTCTGAAAGAATAATAAATAAACCCATAGATCACTATCATATCATAACAATAAAATGTTAATCAATTTTATTGCTTATTTTATCGCAAATATGAAGGCATGCTTGAAACATTTTTTAATTTATAGCTTTTGTATAGAACGTATAAATGAGAAGATAGCTTTTTTTTTTTTTTTTTTTTCTATTTTCATGTTGAATTTGTGATCCTTAAGTGCACAACAAATTGAAATTGCAAATAATTAAAGAGAAGAATTAGATCTAGTGATTAATTGCGTTAATGAAGGCATGTTTGCACTGCTTGCATGTCCTTTAATGTTTAAATTAGTTGAAATTGCATGTGTTTGTCACTGTTTTAATGAAACACTAGTTATTTATATTGAATTTCTCTTCTTCTTTTGAGGTCTATTGAAAGGAACACTTTATAAAAATAAGTGAGTCAAAGATTAGAATGAGTATATACCAAGTTACTTCTGGATCTTTTATTCACATCACGCCTCTTTCAATTAGTACTTGGATACTCCCACATTTACATGAAAATCCTCTATATGATCGATGATGGGCATGGTCAAGTAAGTTAACTGTCTTTCTCCTATCTTATAATTGTCACTCGGATCCTGATCAAGAATGATGAAGATTAACGTTTCCTTTTTACAAAGGTCTAGTTGAGGGGCACCCATCAGATGGAGCCAATTAATCTCCTAGCTAGAAAACTCAATTGCCAAGATGCAATTAAACTGAAGCAATATAAAGTCAATAAGGTCACAAATTTTGCAGCATAAATAAAATTAACTATTTCTATACATTAATAAAATTTGATGCACTATTATTGAATTTAAAGGATAAATTATCAATGCAATCTTCAATTTTTAGGATAAATTTGCATTTGGGTCCCCTGAAGATTCCGTCGAGTGTTTGCAAAAGAATTTCAATTTTTAAAATTACCGATGTTGGGACTCTGAAATGTAGCATTTGGCTGATTTAAGTCTCTGAGATTGGTTTCCGAGCCTTTTTTGTCTTAGCTGTTTTGAACGAAAATTGCATACATTATAAAAATTTTGAAAAGAAATAAAGATTTTTTAGGATAGTTCGACTAAAAATATTATTTAATATCCATTTTTATCAACGTCATTGTTGGTGGCTTTACAATAATACAAAACATCTACATAAGAGGACTTAACTTAAATATTTTAAAAAATTAATATATAGTTGTGTAATGCCTTTTGTCTGAATCTGCAGATTCTAATAATAATTTATCCTTATTTTTTTAATATATTAACCAAATACAAATTATTTTTTTTTCAAATAACGTTGATATAACATCACAGTAAACTAATCACAGTTCAACTATGACGTTGACGCATTACCAATATATACATTTAATATTTCTATCGCATACATAAATAATTACCCGTATATACATCGATCGAGTTTAATAAGTGTTGATTCGCATTTTAAGTCAAGTGATTTTAAGTGAATTGATTTAATCGAGCTAAAATTCGAGTGATTCCTTTTTGGCCATTAGAAATTTAGACTGATGCAAAATATTAGCATAAAATAAATTAATTAGGCGCAGCTCAATTGAAATAAATTCAAATCTTAATTAAAATTATTAATTTATTTTTTATTTTTGAAACAAAATTAACAGTCGTATCTATATTAAGTTATCCTTCCCAATTAAAAAATAAATAAAAAACTATGCGTAGAATATTACACTCTTAAACAACGTTTTAATTTTGGGGGTTATTTTTTAGGTGGGGAAATTAGAAGCATTAGCTGACACGTGGCTTCCAGGAAGCGGGTAACGTAAGTCAAACCAACCACACCCTAAAATATTTAAATCAGCGTTCAATCTCAAAAGGACAGCTAAGCGATTGAAATATTTAATTAAGAATTAATTTATTCTTACAATTGGATTATTAATTCTTTAAGAACCAAAAAGTCAAAAAGTAAATAATTTATGCCTCATTTTTTATAAGTTAAAATTAGCAAACATTCCTCCAAATGGAAACTTTTATTTTTAATTATTAGTCAGTACTGAGCTAAGTACTCAACGTTTTTTAAAAAAATAAATTACATTCAATTAATAATATCAACTTAAATTTATAATTTTTTTTAATATTTACATATTTGATTACTTGATTTTTTAATAAATTTTTTAAATATATTTTTTTTCGGGAAGACTGGATAATGTGTGGAAAGGGGCTTCCCAGTCTCCCACCCTTTCGTCTCGTTCTCTCATCTCGTCCACTTCTCTTTAATGGCAAGCGATTGCTAGCTTAGAAGGATGTTTATTATCTATCCAAGCTAAAGTCAATCTAATTTTCAATTATTTTTTAATCTTTTTGTTACAATATTAGATATAAATAAATATTTTTATTTATTTAATTAATTAAAATTGTTCTGTCTATCTCAATTTAATAATTATAAATAAAAAAAATTAATCTATAATTAATAAAATTTGAATAATAATTATGAAGAAATTTATATTGTAATTATTCATTAAATTATTAAAAAAAAATTAACATATTAAACAAGTTTATATATATAATATTTATTTTTTTAAATAAATTTTTAGAGTTATCTCGATTTGTTCCTATACTGTTTCAAAATTTGACTAATAAAAATTTTAAGTAATAAAAATAATTCTTTAGTTAGTTAGTTAAAATTGATTTTAATTCATTCTAAAATTTGATTGAACTTTTGATTATTTTTATTTTATTTTTGAGGTAAGAGCTGAAAAGGGAGTCTCACTCAATTTCAATCCCTTGAAATTGCCCTGCCCATAGCAGAGAGAAAGAGAGAGAGAGAGAGAGTTGTCAAATGAGTCTAAGGACACTGACGGACTCGACTCGGCCGTGTCGAGTTGACCACCGAGTAGCGTTGACTCGGCCCTCGACTCGCAGAGTTGGGTTGCCTCAGAGTCCCGACTCGCCGAGTCGCGCTGACTAGTCACTTACTCGCCGAGTCGCGCTGACTAGTCACTTACTCGCCGAGTCAGCTACTTGACTCAGCGAGTCGCTAAGCCGAGTCGGGCTGACTCGGCCACTCAACTCGCCGAGTCACGACGCCGAGTCAGCTGAATCGTTTACTTGACTCGGCGAGTCACGATGCCGAGTCGGGCTGACTCGGTCACTCGACTCACTGAGTCGCGACGCCGAGTCAGCTGACTCGTTTGCTAGACTCGGCGAGTCGCGTCGCCGAGTCGTGCTGACTCGGCCACTCAACTCGGCGAGTCAAGTGGCCGAGTCAGTTGACTCGTTTACTCGACTCGGCGAGTCACGTTGCCGGGTCGGGCTGACTCGTTCACTCGACTCGCGAGTCACGTGGCCTAGTCGGGCTGACTCGGCCGAGTCGGTAGACTCGGACTCTACTGAGTCGGGTAGCAAATGATGTTTTTTAAATATAGAGGCCAATTTGTAATGCCCTCAAGATCTAAGGAGCCCGATGCATCTAACCCTTAAATTTTTATTAATGATTTCGTGACCCTGTTGCTTCAAAATGGAAATAAATATATTCCTCTTCCTCTCTCTCTCTCTGCATGGCCACCATGAGAGCTGCTTCCGCCATGGCTTCTCCTCTGCCTTCTTCTACCGTGATCTATGGCAGAACGATGCCTAGAAGGACGTTCATCACCCCAAGAGTAAAAGCTCAGAAATCCGATCAAAACGACGATAGTTCCAACGAAACAAGCAGTATATTACACAAAGCAACTTAGATGAATTTTCAGTGAATTTTTATAGACCCAAAATCTCAGCTTTTACTCTGTTTTTGACTGAAACACTGCTCTGTTTCATTTGCATAAAGACCATCAGCAAGCTTGGTGGATGCCAACATGGGATTGCTCAGAGAGGGAATGGAGGTGGTGAGGATGAGGAAGAGATTACAGAAATGGCACACTGAGCAAGAAGGGTGGAATTATCTGCCTTCTTAGTCAACTTTCAAAATCCTTAGATCACAGAAAATTTAGACGTTAATTATCTATACTTGCAACATAAGTCTCTTTAAATATGTCATAATAAATCTTCAATAAAACTTAATTTAACTTTGAAGCAAACAATGACTGTTTAAACTATCAAAATATGGGAAAAAAATATAGAATTATGAACCAAATATAAAAAAACAAAATTTCACTATTCATAAAAATTCAAAATTTTACTGTTTTTAGATTTTCTATTGGATCTATGAGCAATTAGATCAATTTATGAAGTCAAAATCAATGTATATAAAGTTCCAAACTTCCTGATGGTAATAGCACCTGAAAGCTTATAGCAGAGCAATTCAACTGAAGGAATGACATAAAGGTCCCTTTAGCTTGAGCAATAACACATGGACATGACAATATTGTATGTTATATTAATTTACAATATTGTATGTATGTTTGTTTCATGACAATAATCTTAGCACTTGATGAACTACTTATAATTAATGTTACAAATAGTAACTACAAATAATTAGATATACTTGAAATGCCAACCCAAATCAATTCTGAAAGAAATAAATAACACATAATCACTATCATATCATAACAATAAAATGTTAACAATTTTATTGCTTATTTTATCGCAAATATGAAGGCATGCTTGAACATTATTTTTAATTTATAGCTTTTGTATAGAACGTACAAATGAGAAGATAGCTTTTTTTTTTTTTCTATTTTCATGTTGAAATTGTGATCCTTAGTGCACAACAAATTGAAATTGCAAATAATTAAAGAGAAGATTTAGATCTGTGACTAATGCGTTAATGAAGGCATGTTTGCACTGCTTGCATGTCCTTTAATGTTTAAATTAGTTGAAATTGCATGTGTTTTGCACTGTTTAATGAAAACACTGTTATTTATATGAATTTCTCTTCTCTTTTGAGGTCTATTGAAAGGAACACTTATAAAAATAAGTGAGTCAAAGATCAGAAATGAGTATATACCAAGTTACTTCTGATCTTTTATTCACTCACCCTCTTTCATGACTTGGATACTCCCACATTTACATGAAAATACCTCTATAGATCGATGATGGGCATGGTCAAGTAAGTTTAACTGTCTTCTCCTTATCTTATATTGTCACCTCAGAGTTTGTAGAAGAGATATTAAGTTCTTTTTAGTACAAAAAGAATAATATTTAAAAATTTGTGTATATAAAGTGAATTTTAATAATCCATACTCATTTTCTTATACTGTTGTATACATTTAAGAATTCAAAAGCGATTTTAGGATTACAGTAAGCTTGCAAATAACACTTACAGAGAAGGTTGGATAATGTCTAACTACGTGCCAATTATTGTTCTTTTAATAAAAGCTAAAATAGGATAATTCACTCTTGAATAATGTCTAATTACATGCCAATTATCGTTCTTTTAAAAAATATTAAAAAAAAAGGATAATTCACTCTCCTTTCTTGGTAAAAAAAAAAACATAACAAAAGCCTAGATAAAACCCTCAAACCTACGACATGCCAAATGCTAACACGCACTAGTAGTTCACTTTGGAAAATAATTCATATAATTGTATATATATATATATATATATGTATATATATGTAATCTTACTATTAATCCAATCTAAAACTTTGAAAAGCATGTCTATTGGATAAAATTTTAACTAAATCACAACCTAAAACAGAGCGAGTCAATTCTATGATAAATACCTTGATTTAAAAGTCTGCTACAAAATGGCATAACTTGCATAAATGGAACTAATTTTTGCCTTTTTGCTAATAATTTTGCTAAATATATACAATGAAATGGGAACCTCAACATTACAATAAATTATAATCAAAGCTAACTATATAAGTTGATTATAAAGTCATTATAACTGCTAAACAGGTGACCAAATGTCTAGGATGTAAACTCTTATCAATGAACTTGAATATCAGATGCAGAAAAATAAATAAGTAAAATCACATGATAAATTCACTTTCAAGCAAACAGTTCATAAAAAACAAAGTCTTATCAAAGAAATTAGTCATAAGAAATAAATTTAGCACGCAGAAATATACCTTGAAATGTCTATACAATTAAACTTCAAAGGAGTTACTTGAATTGGAACATAAATTAAATGGCTATTCCATTTAGCAATACTTAAATATAGCAGGCCAACCTATAACAATGAACCTAGCTAGGAAACAGAATAAAAAAAGAATTTTGGGAGCAAGAACAATTCTAATTCTAAGCATAGAAAAAAAAATACTAAAAACAGCTTTAATTAATATCTATATATTTTTAATTATTTTTTAAAATTTACTTGGGGTGACAAAAAAACTACTAAGTATAACACAAACAAAATAATATCCCAAAAATATAAATGCATTGATATAAGAAATTCTTATGAAAGAGAATCTTAAATGGAAAATAAAAAGAAAAAATTATAAAACTTACAAATTACAAGAGTAAAAATACAAATTTAACCAAAATGCATGAGGTGTGCACCATTCTTATCCGTCTTTCTTAAAATTTTACCCAAAGTAATTTGAGCTAATCGGGATAAAATCATCATTCTCTTCCATTTAGGATTTTCTAGCTATTCATTCAGTTATTATTTTAGTTGTCCACTGCAGATCCAAGATTAAGTGAACTGAGTTATATCTTGCTAGTGTATTGTCAAGATGAATGAGTCTAATATATAAAAAGCAATGCCCCTAAATAACTCAAATTTTGATACTGAAAGAGCATCCTTTCATATTATCAAATATCATATGTCACCTTACATATATAGCATCTTAAAATCACTAAAGGGGCGTTTGGTTCAATTAAAATCACTAAGGGACATTTATATACTAGTGTTATAATTTTGATATATTATATTACTCATATAATGTAATAGTTATTTTTTTTTGAAAAAAGTGCAATTCATCGTGTATATATATATAAATAATATAGAGATGTAATGATCATGATATTTAAATGTGAACTACCTACTCAAAAAGTTGGAGAAAATAGAAAGATATTTATGTTATTTTATATTTAAATATTTAATTTAAACATAAATTTTAATTAAAGATGAATAAAAAGTTAAATTAAATAAAAAGAATTTAATTGAAATATTAATATTAAATTTAAAAAATTTTGTGAAAGGTTTTTTAAATCATTTATTACTCTTAAACTTTAATCACTTAGGCTCCGTTTGTCTAGGAGTTTAAAATTAACCTAGTTTAATTTTAATCAGGCATATCACATTACACATAAAATTTAATATTAAAAATTAAATTTATTTCATATCCTACATATATTATTAAAATAATAATTAATTTATATCACATCCCTCACATATTCTAACATAATAACTAACTTTATATACATTTCTCATATATCCCAACATAATAATTAATTTTATTTCACATTATTCATAATTTTCAATAAAAAATATCTCTATCTAAATTTAATTTTAATCTTCTTAAATTTAATCTTACAAATAAACACACCCTTAAGGTTGCTTGAAGATGAGATGAAGAGTAGAGTAGTAAAAGAAGAAAATAAAAAAAAAAGGAAGACCAAAAAAAAATCTTTTTTATTTATAGATTTAATGGCTGGAGGTCTTACATTCATTATTTCTCAAACTAGGATCAGTTTGGCTGATCTGAAAACTAAAAGGACCTAGACTTGCATAGGCCCAAACTGGAAGTATCTATTTGACATTTTTCCTAAACCAAAAATGTAAACGGCCCGCGCTCCTCGAGCCTGCGCGGCCCAACCTGCTTCCCGCTTCCTCAGCCCACGCCGAGCCCGTCATCTTCCTCATCTCATCTCTTCTTCCCTATAAATACGCCTTATCCCCATCCCAGAAGAGGGAGATAGTGAGACAGAGAGAGAGAGAGAGAGAGAGAGAGAGAGAGAGAGAGAGAGAGAGAGATGGCCAGCGAACAGCAAGGGTCGAGGAGGCAGAGAGCGCAGGAGAAGGGGATGGAGGAGCTGCCCCTGGAGAGCAGTCCGTACGTGAAGTACACGGACCTGGAGGACTACAAGCAGAAGGGCTACGGGACCCAAGGTCACCACCAGCCCGTCGAGAACCGCCGGACCGGCGGCGCCACCGAGGCCCCCACCCTCTCCGGGAGCGGCCTCTCGCCGGCTGAGGCCGGCGCCGCCGACGCGATGAACCGCCTCGGCGCCGTGTAATTATCAGTCGTCATCTCACATTAATTTTTTTTTTTTTTTTTGAATCATGACCGATTTTGATGCTGCGTGCTATGTTTTTTTCTGCGCCTTAACATGGCGAGTAATAATGAGATTTTGCCTCTTGGACTGGAGTTTTTTTTTTTTTTTAATATTTTAATATTATATTGTAAAATAAATTTATTTTATTATTAAAAATTATATTAAATATGAAATAAAATTTAAATTTTTAATATTTAAATTTAAGTATAATATGAAATAAATATAAAATATTAATAATTATATTTTTAGATAAATTTAATAATTTTTTAATTCCAAATGAGGCCTAATGAATTTTAATCATGTTTGTAACTAGAAATTCTTTAAATTGAAATTATTATTATTATTTATTCTTGAACAAAATAATTTCCCTTATTTTTTTTATAAATTAAATCCTTATTGTAACTAAATTTTTTTGACATTCAAGTTGATTGAAATAAAATCACTTAGACTTATGCATTATATATACATACATACATACATACATATATATATATATATATATATATATATTTATTGTATATGTGTGCAATATATTTAATATATAATTATGAATTATAAAAAATATATGTATTGATGGACAACAAAAAAAATTATAATTAAGAACAAATGTTTCGTAGTCTTATAAATAACTCTCAATATTGAATTCAAATAAATTTTTATTTAGCAATAGTGTTATGTAGACAAAAATTTAATCGTGAGACCATTATCACTTTAGTTTGCTATTTTGTATCGCACGGCATTTTGATCCCTCCTTTTATAGAATATGTAATTCGAACAGCTCATTTTAAAAGCTATTATATTTAAAGCATTTGATTTTGTTGTGATATGATGTTATAGAATTTAGCTAAATTAATATATGTGAATAATTTTATTAAATTTTATAAGATTATTTTTTTAAAATAACAAGTAAATGCTATTTAAAATTGAGTTATATTTATATGTCATCTTAATTATATTAGAAAGTGGTGATATTGAATTAAATTTTTTTTTGTATTTTTTAATATAATAATAATATTAAATTAAATAAATAATAATTTAGAGAAACTATATTTTATATATTGACATCTAAATTAAATAAATGTAACACTAAATCAAACTTTCCATTGGATTATTATAACAGGAATGATTAAATGTAGTTTTATTCCGTAAATTGACTCTCACCGATGAATTTTTAATAGATTTCATTTAGAGTGATCGAAATCAGTTAACGGATTTTAACTGTTACTGGTTCACTGCACAAATTTTGAAGTGATCACCGAATAAATATTGAATCCATTTTTCTAAAAAAAAAATAAATAAATGTTAAATCTAAAGCCCAAGCCCAAGCCCAAGCCCAAGCTCGGCCCAATTCACTAAGTAGTAAACCTGCGTCCTTGAGAAAAGCGCGGGTTAATGAAGAAGACGACTGAAGAGATCCTTTGCGCCGCCGCTGTCGCCGGCGATTGCGCGAGGCTCCGCGAACTCCTCTCCTCCGGCGCCGATCCCTCCTTCTTCGACTCTGACGGCAAGACCCCGCTTATGCATGCCGCCGCCGGTGGCCACGCAGATGCCGTCCGCTGCCTCCTCGACGATGGCGCTCCCTGGAACGCCCTGTCTCCGGCCAACCAATCCGCTGGAGATCTAGCTATGGATAACGGCCATCAGGAGGCCTTTGATGCCCTACTCAATTTCGCAATTCGGGCTGAGCTGGTGCTAGGTGCCGTCGCCCGCGGCTCAGCCGCTGCTGCTGCTACGAATGAGGGTTACCTGAGCGAGAGGATAGCGTTTGGAGAGGATAAGCTGATGGATCTGGAGAACAAGGCTGTGATGATGGCGTGGGAGAAGCCATTGATGGAGGCTCACGCGAGGGCCATCTGCGATTCTGGCGGTGATTGTGGGCGAATACTCAATGTAGGGTTTGGAATGGGGCTTGTAGACGAGGCCATCCAGCGTTACAAGCCTGTAGGGCACACGATCATCGAGGCGCATCCGGAGATTCATGATCGGATGATGCGGTCAGGGTGGGGAGAGAAGGAAAATGTCAAGATTATATTCGGAAAATGGCAGGATGTTCTCCCTCAGCTGGAGTCCTTTGATCAGTTTGATGGTAACTTCTCTCTCTTCTCCCTGTACATTTGTGCAAGGATTAAGGGCGTTCTTTGACTAGCAGAGAGATGAGTATGATAGGACCAGATCTTGTTCTTATTAAAAGGTTTTTAGAGTGTTCTTATGTTTATTTTTTTATAATAAAGTGAAACATTTCATTCAACCATGAGTAATTGATTCGTTACAGTCATTGATCCTCACTCCAAATTTTGTACCCTCAATCCATATTGCGAATCTGGTAGGGTGCGTGCTACTGCGTTGCCCCCCTCCTTTTAATGTTTGATAGCTGGTAGGCCCTGAAAGATTTGACCTGGAATTGGCAATGCTCAATACGGAGTCCAATTATACAAAGATTTCCTCGCTGAGTAAGAACTTCGATAATTTGGCTTGAGTCTTCTTCTAAAATAATGTCTTGAAAAGCTACCTCCCTCGCCAATTGGATATCTCTTTCGGCTGCAAAGCCTTTAGCATGAAGGTGGTCAAGAGCTCCTTTGATATTGGTAGCCAAGCTCACGAGTAATGACTCTAACTCTCGTGCAATCCTTCATCTTATTTGCAGCTGCGTTAATCTCGACTTTGCATTTAAAGATAGGTGGAGCTTGCGACTTGGGGATCGAGCCAAATTCTGTCTTAATTGGCTCCTTTGAACTCTTCCAAACAATTGTTGTTGATTTCCACGATTACTTACAGTTTTCAAGTGAGCCTGCCTCCCAGAATGTTGTTGCATGCATTCTAAATTAACCGTAATGTGATGAAGAAAACCTCCAGAGAGCTAGCCTTGTTGTGTTGGATAATTCGAGGTATTTATTCAAGGACTTTCGCTTGGTTGAACTCCTTGTAATTATCATATTACCTCAACAACTCTTAGACCATTTTGCGATTGTGCAATCTCTAAAGATGTGACCAATGGTTTTGGTATCAGATTGGCACGAGCGACAGTATGGCCATTTACTTTCAATCATCTACTGCTGAGGTTAGCAAAACTAGGAAGAATATTTTTACAAGTTTTTCAAGCGAATATTTTCACATTGCTGAGAGTACGGAGATCCCAAAGAAATTTTTGAGTAGTTGAAGAAGCCTTTGTATGCATTTTTTCTGGTGCATCACTTATCCATTGTCAATCAAGTCATAGATAAATTCGTAGCTGTTTCGCACAAACATTTTTCGCTTGGATGATAGAGCATATTTTGGAATCGTTCATTGATGTTTTCCTCCAAGGGGATTCGAAGGACTTCCTTGACATCCACATTGATAAATCACAATTCAATAATTGTTCTGTTCTACCCTTGATTGGTCATGACACTGGAAGTGGGAGAGGGGAAGTAAGGAGAAAATACATGTGTAACAGATAATAACTTACTTTTAAGAATCCACCTAAGATATTGAATGTATACTTCTTTAGAAAGAGCAATAGATCCAAAAACTTCAAAGCTTACATTCCTCATAAATGATTACATATTTATATGCATGACATCTTACTTAATACTCAAAAAAATACTACGAAATCAACGTAATCCAACAATTTCCCAACTACCACCTCATGGCACATCCTCTTAACTACCACACCCTCTCTATTACCACCACCAGATGACCTTCTCAACCATCACCTCATGATAAAAATTTGCAATCATGAGAAGATTAAAGCCTACAACAATAATAAAATAGTAAAAACTCAAAAAATAAAACATAAGTCGAGTTAAACATCAGTGTCAGGTTGGATTAATAAGAGCACAGATTTTATCTTCTTCGTAAACATGGTTGATATGGGTGTCAATTTTGTAATTTCACTTCTTTGGAATCAATGTCTTTTCAAATATTGATAGACCTTCCATCTCCAATTCTCTAGATGATATATGCCCCAGTGATATTCTTTGCTTCTCGATACTACTCTAGATGTAGGAGGGGCTATGACCAAGATTCGCACTAGAGAAGCTTCCATCACGTAGATATTTCGCTTGGAGAATTCTGTAACGAAAGGAGTTCATATTTGAAAAGAAGCCTCCAGCATTGTTTACTTAGCATTGCTATGTTATTTAAGCTTTTGAAGCCAAGGTCCCTTTTCATTTTAGGTGTACAAAGGTCTTGCCGTTTGATCCAATGCATCCCTCTTTTGTTCCTTGTCTTCTGGCACAAGTAAGAGGATATAATTTTCTCCATATCATTGTTGAAAATGGTTGGATGCTTGAAAATACTCATAGCATAAGTAGGTATGGACTGGGAAATGACTTTGACAAGGACCTCCCTTCCACCAATCGAAAGAAGCTTTTTCTTTTGGCCCACAATGCATTGACTGATCCAATCTTTAATAATTATGAAGCTACTCCTTTTTCCTTTAAGATATTTTTCAAAGCTTCCTTCCGTCGAAATCCTTATATTATCCTTTAAGATAGATTTGACTCAGTTAGTTGTCTTACTACTGAAAAATAAATTGGATTGTTGAAGTTGACTTATTGCCCATAATCTAGCTCATAATCTTTTAGAATATTTTCAATAATACTACTCTTCTTTCTATAGGCTCTAAAAGAAAGAAAGAAAGAAAGTTGTTATCTACCAAGAAAAGATGAGTGGTAAACGGTCTTCCTATGCAGACTAGAATTCCTTGGATTTCACCTCTATATTCTGCTTCATGTATGAGAGTAGACAGACCTTCTGCACATAAAAGCAATAGCTAAAAAGACGGGATCTCCCTGCCTCAATCCCTATTAAGGCAGGATCTTGCCATGTATAATACCATTGGTATTAACTTTCTAAGACAATTAATACATGCTGGGATCTTCTTCAAGCTTCAGACCACAGTTGACCGCCCTCCCTTTCATATGCTTCTTTATGGCACGAAGAGTCACATATACAATATTGATATTATCAAAAGTCAACTGATTAAGAACAAAAGCACTTTGAGTATTGGAAATAATACTGGGGAGGACTCTCAAGTTTGTTGTCCAAATGTTTGGCAGTAATTTTGTAGATTACATTGCACAATCTGATAAATCTGTAATGATGAATGTGCGTGGCCCCATTAATCTTAGGTTAAGCACAACGGTCATCTTGTTAATCTTCTCCAGATTTCTAAATCCATTAAAAAACATCCAAGCTGTAATCAGTCACATCTCTCTTAACATTGTGACAGTACTTTTCGATAAACATTCCATGCATAACATGTGGGCTTAGCACATTCGACAGATGCATTTGCATGAGATCCATTTCAACCTCTACCTCAGAAAAATCCTTAGATAATTGATCTATAACCCATTGAGGAATATGATTCCAGGTTAAGCAAGTAATCCAATGCATTTGCATGAGATTAATCCCTTCAGTTACTGTCGGAATTGCTCGTTCTAAAAAGCTTATCAAAGTAACTTATGACCACTCTCCCCGTGGACTCTGTAGAATGATTGACCCCATCATCGTCTTGAATTCTACTAATGTGATTCATTCTTCTTCTCATAGAAGCTGTGGTATGAAAATATGCACTGTTTCTGTCACTACTACACATCCAATGTGCTCTAGATCTTTGCTTCCAGAGGAGTTCTTCCCTTGCCAGCAGTTTGTTGAGTTGGGTTTTGAGGCCACAAGTCTTTCATTCTTGTCATCCTGCCCCCCACCCCCTCTCCAAATCTTTCACTCCAAATCCAATTCTCTGTTTCTTCTAGAGGTAGATCCTTGCTTGGAATTCTCTCCCATGACCCGAGCAGCTTCTCTAGCCCTCCTTTTCCACTTCCTTGTCTTTGCAGAAAACACATTTCCAAATAAATATTTATGTAGGCTGATAATGTCATTCAATGGAAAGCAAAGGGCTTTTTCCCAATCTGGGATCTTAGCTGAGCTCAGCTTCTTCTTCCTGATAGTCTTGTTAAGGGAAAGAAATTTGTTTGCTGCTTCTGCAGGTCCATTCTACTCCTTGCTTTGGAGCTCCCTCCCTGATCCCTCTTCCTCTATAACTTCTCTTCCAGATCTGAATGCCACTGGAACGTTGACCAATCCCTTTGCCTACTCAATTTTCCCGTAAGAGATCTTCCCAGGTTTCCTCAAATCACCCATGGTGCTCCCTTGTTGACTATCTGATTCCAGATTCTTTCACCTTGTTTGGTCTGAGCTTTTTTTTTGGACAAAAGATACACAACAACAACAACTAAGCCTTAATCCCATTAAGTGTGGTCGGCTACATGAATCCTTTGTTTCTACACTTAATTATAATAATTCATTATTAATTTTACTGATTTCATTTATTTTATAATATATAAATAAGAAAACTGACACATTTAGTAAACATAAAACAAAATACAAATACAAATATTGACTAGACTCAAGCCTATGATATTAAAAGAAAATAAAATGTATGCAGACTAGATTTATGACCTTACTAGTGCTTACGGGACAATTAATTTTGATTATAGGCATGCGAAAAATAGGTTAGATTCACGAGAGATGCGGTTCCTAATAGGTGTCATAAGATTCTCCAGAAATATCTGGAGAACCGTACAGCACACCAGTTAGATGTTTGCGTAGTCAACCACTCAGTCTCATGCGCCATCTGCCTACATTGGTCTATAGGTGTTGAGTTTTTACTAAATCTAGGATATGCATAAGTATGCTTAACTAGATCGAACTTATTGACCTCATAATGATTGTAGCCTATATTCATCTCATTGTGATCGATAGTGTCATTAATACAGTAAGATGATTTAGTGGTTCTTATCGAATCTATGATATGTTTTCTTTATGACTCAGCTCTATGATTATTTCCTCAACTTGACTTTCAATTTTTATCTTATAACTATCTTTCTCGTGCATCTCATCCTCATATTTTTCGTACTCCTTGGCTAGACTAGGATCTGCTATATAAATGGATATAGGTAACGAATCAAGTTTCAATGCTTCAGGAAGAATGAAGGTCTCTGTGGAGAATTCTTTCAATATTTCTTTCACGAGAAAATTAGATTGGTCACCTATAGTCTCAATAGGTTTGGCAATGAGAGTAGGAATTGGAGCAAATGGTACTAATCTAGGGTCATATTGTTTAGAAATTACAGAGTTAATTCTATGTGATGAAAGAGAATATCTCCTACGTAAATAAATTTTGATTTCATCCCACATTTCAAACGGCCTAAACTTACCCCAAGGACATTGATTCTCCAAATCTTTAATATAATATTTTGCTTCACTAAGAAGCATTAATTTTACGTACTTAACCCTCTCTAACTCGTTCCAACCACAATAATCTAAATTATTTTTTCATTCTTTATATGATAAATAATCCGACTCACCAGAAAAATAGGAATTTTTCACGACTTCTTGTTGGTTCCTCCCTTGTGGTAATATTGTGATTTTGATGTTTAACAATATGTTTAAGTTAATTTGTACTAACATAATTGTTTAGTATTCTTAATCTCAGGTTTATTAAAGTTGCATCTCAATTTTATACTAAAATTGAGATCTAATTAAATTGGAGAGAAAGTCTCAAGTATTGAAGATCAAGTGAAGCATATGTTATTATACTTACTTTTCATTTTACTTGAGAGTAGAATTATTGTGAGGTTGATCTTGACTGTTAGAATAGTCTGGATATGAGTTTGAGCACTTAGAATCTCTGCGAGTTAACTAGATAATCGTAAAAGTTTAAACTCTCTTAATTATGTGGTCTAAAAGTGGCGAGATTGCTCTAGATACGTTCTTTTAGTTGTGATAGCTCCAGGGCAGTTTTGGGATAGTTGTAGGGTGACTTT
>KZ451982.1:1280157-1313222 GCA_002786265.1 Apostasia shenzhenica
CGAAGCAGGCGCGGCGCGGCGTGGTGAACCGAAGCGGCCGAGCGCATCAGCCCGGCTGAGAAAAGGAAGTCCCGAACCAGTTAGGGCTGATGTTGTTTTAATAAGTGGTGAAATTGCATCCAAGTCATCATAGTTCAGCTGTATCATAAATAAGTCCTAAACTTGCCTAAAATTGAATCAAATTGATTCAAGATGAATATTCTTGAACCCAATTTGATTCGACTCATTCAAGACTCTTGGTTGACCCACTATATATACATGACATCAAAGTGGGCATTCCCACCGAAATAAACATAATGTTCGACTCAAACAACTCGAATAAAATGCAGAAATAAAGATAACTGTGTATAAGGTAATAATTTGTTATAATCTACGCTCGAGGTCGTAGATTATAACGAAGTCATCGGTGCTGGTGATCTGGCGCTGCATCAGTGGCGATGAGGGTTAATTTATTTGGTCGCAGTCAGGCGGGTTGAAAATATCGTAGCCGATGTTATGGAGGAGGTCGTTGTCTTAAGCCTCGTGTTCGATGTTGTAGGAGATTGGCGGAATCGAAGTTTGGTCCAACGTTGTGCACGAGGTTACAGAGGTCTAACGTCGGGCAAAGACGGTTGCAGAGGTCAAACGTCGTGCGCGGAAGGTTATAGAAGGCCAAACGTCGTGCAAGAGGTTTGAGATAACCAAACCAGTGTGTACGATGTTACAGATGGCAGAACCAGTGGGATCGAGATCAGACGTCTTGGGCGATGACTGCTGGCCGCACGGCTGGAGCTGCGGTGGCGGGGTTGCCAGCTCTCGCGGGTAGCCGGCGGGTCGACAGAAGTCAAGGAGGTGCGAGCGAAGCTCGCTTCGGAGGTAGGTGAGTGCGCAAAGTTTTTTTTTCTCTTTTTTTTTTTTTGAAAAGTGGATAACTAGGCTAATTTGAGGATTCTCACCAAAGGTTAACCCTCCCCTTTCCTTAATCGGAATATTGACCCCTTAATCAGGATCTACGCTCTGAGAAAACTCAAACATAATTTCATTCATCAAATACTATCCTTTTTTATAATGCAAGGCGATCTTTATATATAGAGAGATCCCATATAGAAATTTGAAAATACAATATTAAATGCAGAAAATAAAATACCAAATAAATAAAAATAAATATGGAACTAATTCTATTACAATAAAATAAAATTAGCTCTAAATGTGGTGAGTCTCCAAATCTTTCAGATATGCTCTGAATCAAATCAAATCAAATCAAATCTAAATAAAGCTAATATGAAAATCTCTAATAGCTCTAATTAATTTGAATTTTAATTCAACACATGATGTCATCCTAGCCATCCAATTTGATGTTGATCTGTGTTCCCACCAGCTTCCTTTCCGGTAAGGAGGAGAAGCTTTAAGCAAAGCCCCATATGCTATTGTACTGGCCTATCATTTAATCAGTCTTTTTGTTTATGACCGAAATATTCACACATAAAACAACCTTTCATATGTAATTCAAACTGCTAAGGGATCTGAGGATTGAGTTCTGGAAAGAGAGAACCCATTTTGAAGGCTTGGTAACGTCAAACTTCACTGGAGCCCTAAGTGACTACCCTCAGCCCGATTTGCTGCCTTCATCTAGAACCCTCCCCCTTTTCATCTTCCCCATCTTCTCCGCTAGCTATTTTGTCATGAGATTAGAAGGTGTATCCTAGTATCACCAGAATGGAGAGCAATTCAATATTACCTCCGAAAGTTCTTACTACAATCCATATCCTTGAAGATCATGACATTCTGATCAAAAAACCAAGGAGCACCTTTGAGGATGTGGATCACATCTTATTTAACGAATCTGTCGGAACAAGAGGAGGTTGTCACCAAGGACTCTGAAGGCCACCTCTTCGCCGACCACCACACATTCCTTAGAGTGGAAAACATAGCTTCTGCATTGAAAGGCCTCAAACTCCATAACTTATAGTTGATACATAAATTACATATATATATTTTTTTTTTCTATGTTGAAGTTTGGGATTGGCTAAGCTCTTGAACATATCTCTGCTTGCCCAGGCATATTTTTCGACACTTACGGTGAATACTATGAAGACATGCGGGAGTTTCACCAGCATCTTCCAAGGCTGCTTAAACCTGGTGGAATCTACTCATACTTCAACGGTCTTTGTGGCGGTAATGCGTTTTTTCATGTCGTATACTGTCAGTTAGTTGCACTAGAACTTGAAAATCTTGGTTACTCCACACAATTCATACCTTTGCCTGTCAAGGATTGTCTGTCAGAAGAAATATGGAAAGGTGTGAAGCACAAATATTGGCAGCTGGACACATACTATCTTCCTGTTTGTCAGGCATCATCTGATTCAGATTGATAATTGGGTTTCTTTGGAGGTAGAAAACAGAAAATTGGAGCTTATGTTGTCTAATTTCTATTGTCTTTTATCACTGAACTGCATGCAATCTTGTGCTTATTAGATGTCATATTTTTTAATATGTTGCATCCTTCTAAAAACTTAACCAAATCATTTGCTTTACTTGCTTTCTGAACAAAAATTGGAGTGCATGCCAAGTCTGTCACTGGTTTAATTAGTTGAGCTTTACCATAATTTGGCCTGCGGGATCTTCATCGACCATGGAAGTGACTTTGTAAAAATCTAGGAGTGATCGTCGGCGATCTAGGAGTTAATTGGATCTTCTAATATAGAAGAAGAAAATGATCTAGGAGCTAATTAGATCATCTAATTTGAAAGAAGAATAGGATGTGTTTATGTAGTTCATCTAGAGATTGAAAATCAAATAATTGGTGTAAAGTTTTCTATGTATATGTTTACTATGTAATAAAATTTCTTTCTAGCTCTCCCCATGCATGAATGAGAATTCCTCCAAAGCACGTAAATCCAGTGTTTTTATAGTTACATTGTTCTTTACTAAAACAAAATCTCTCCCTACCTCACACGGAAATTGCGATGGTGTGATACTCCGTCTCTCTAGGCCGGAGAAGTGCCATAGTTGTGTTATCGTCTATCATAAATTTTCTGATTTATCTCGGCGCTTTTTATTAGCTAATTACATAGTTTTCTGCTTATAATTTTAAACATTTGAAATATGTTTTGTTATGAAAATTAGCTTGTTCATCCATTAGCATTTGCCCTCACAGAAAGTACTGCTTTACATAGAGTTGAATTGAGAAGAGAAATTTATGTTATTGATTAACTGAATAGATGGTTAATCGAATTTTTTTTGTTGGCTAACTGCAATTTGCAGTTTCTAACCACATCTTAGCTATCTCAGGACACATTATGCAAATAACATTATAAAATTTATAAATTATTCAAAAATTAGTGTACCATAAAAATTATTTTGCATTATATTATTAAAAAAATTCACAATAACGTTAAATATAAATATTATCAAATATATTAATAAATTATTTCATTTATATAAAAAGTTAAACTCAAATTATAAAAATAATATTATTTTTTATATCAAATAAAATGTATTCATCGTTAAATTTATAAATTAATTAATATTATTTAAATTTAAAATTTTTAATGTTAATACTTAAATATATAAAAATATATAGGGATAATTACTTACATGTCACACCATTTAGTTTTATTTATGCCTTACCTATCCATTCTTAGTTAATTACGCTATGCACATTTAAAACATTATAAAATCTTACATACACATATTTTAACTTATTTTTGTTATAATTTTTTAATAACCTAACTATAGTTCGATTATAAAAAGTCTGAGCCGTTCATCATATTATTTTAAGGATATTTAAATATATTTTGAGTGAAAATTCTAAGACCTTAATGTTTAGGTGACGGTAAAGGAAAGAGACATCCGTGACGTGAATTGATTTTAGGACAAATCAACGCTTTAGTGTGGTATTGATGAAGAGAAAAATATGTACTATAAGGGTAAAAATATAATTTTAATGATTTACTAACAAAATATTTTTTTTCAAATAAATTTTGATTAAGTTTTAACTCAAGTGTGTGTATGTAAGATTTTGTAATATTTTGAGTGTGCATAGCGTAATTAACTAAGAATGGATGGGTAAAGCATAAATAAAACTAAATGGTGTGACATGCAGGTAATTATCCCAAAAATATAAGTGAATAGTTAATGTAATGTGTTGGGGGTCCACCATTTTATATGTATGTAAAATCAGTTTCGATTAATTGATAGTTTTTTATAGTAAAAAAATTAACTATCTATTGAAATTGAATAAGTTTTAGTTCAACTTCTTATTTCTCTTTTTTTTTCTTCTACAGACCTAATGTAAGAGAAGTTATTGGATTCGGACGGCGCACCGTCCCCGGAACCCAATCAGAGGGAGCCACGTGTGCCATACAGCTGGGTCCGGGCACACGTGATGCCCTGTAATTGGGCGTCTGAACGGTGCGCGCGACGCACCCAATAATTTTTCCTAATGTAATGCATTGGGGTCCACCATGAAGTGACAAGAGGCAATAGTAGTGATACTAAAGTGATGTCCTTGGCAATTCTTTCATTCCAGGCAAATGTAGGGCACAGTGTAAGTGGGTTCTTCCATAGTTAGACTAATTAGAATTATTGAAGCAATGAATTAAAGCCTTTGTTTTATTCTTTGATGGAAGAATGAATTAAAGCCTTGATATATATATATATATATATATATGAAGGAAGCAATACTAAATGCATGAAGTGACAGGAAGCAATACTAAATGCATGTGCTGCACTTCTTGTTCACTTTTTTACTTCTTTATGAGTGGGTTTTACTTGAAAATTTAAGAAAACGAAAACTTCACTATCATCGATTGTTTTCATGTTTGCCGAAAACGAAGGACCGTATATACATGATATAGAATAAAAAAAAAGAGTATATAGTTAAAACTTTTCTGCTACAAAGTAACTTTTTATTCACTGAGCAAATCTATGAAGGAAAAAGGCCATTCTTGGAGGATAAAAAAAATAAGACGTACTCTTTCAGAAAGTATTTCATCAAGAAATTATTCTTCCAAGTGCTAAAGGCAAGCTTAAAATTATTAAGAGTTAAAATGGTCAGAAGAAGTCAATAAAAAGAAATAACTCAAATTACTATCCATACCGCAGATGTATCAGTCATCCCATTGAAGACTGCTTCATGTTCAAAGATTGGCTCGAGACAATATCGGATTGGAGAATACACATTATCCAATAAGGTGTTGGTCAATCTGCCAAAAGTGACTATCAACATGATTACGATCTCTGGCGAAAAAGTAAGATCAAAAGAAGAATAAAACATTGTCATCTTTGAAATGACCAGCAAGTTAATAAAGCAGTTGTAAGGATACAATATTGTTCACTAGAAAACTTCAACACAACCTATTTTAAAAAATTGGGCTCAACGAATCTCTATTACAAGTGAAAATGTTGTCAGACGACAACAGACATCTGAAACACAGCAGAATATGGTTGTTAAATCAGAAAAGAATAAAATCTCCTATAAAAATAAAAGTAAAATGATAAGTCGAGATAAAAAAAAAGAATGAAATAAAATTATATAGGACTGTCATTGGGCTAACAGATTATATAAATAACTTAATTGCTGCTAAAGAAAGTTATTCACAAATAATAGCAGCATAAATAAGACTGATCCTTGCCATATGATAAGATGAGGAAGAAATAAATCTAAGAATCATGCGATGATTGCTCTTAAAGATGAAGGGAAATCTTTAAGAAAATCAAAGCTCGGCAAAATATATCTGCAATTTTATCAACGTAAAAATATATAAGAATTACTCCTCAAAATAATAAGATTTCAACCTTCATATTTTCTCAAATAAAAAAAAATTCATACTTTTGTCTTTAACTCAAATATTTGTAAATGTATAAAGAGATTTATTGTAATAAAAATAATAAGTAGGAACAAAGAAATTTTCAATAATGATATCATATAATGAATTTAGTATTAAATAATAAACGCTCCCACAATAATATTTATCTCTAGAATATGTAAATAAAAATTAGAAAAGTATGAAAAATTAAAAGTTTTTCAAACAACATAATAATAATTCAAAGTATGGCACAATATAAAATGGAAAGATACTTTGTGATTAAGAACAAGATAGAAAAGAATACAAGAAAAAACAAAGACGAAAGAAAAATCATAGATAACATTAAGATAATGAAATTAAACCATAAGCTCGCTCCTTACGGTCATGTCTCAACCCCTTATGCTCTAGTTTTGATCCTTTTCGAGCTCAAAAGATATTCGTGCTTATGATGGCTTAAAATATGATGATAATCCTCCAAAAGTCCCCCCAAAAACTAATTTTATCTCTAATTATTCGGAACGAGCTAAAATTGATTTTTAGTATAATCCAAGCTATTAATAGCATGATTTGAATGGCTACATAATCGCTGGATCTAGGGTTGTTAACGAGTCAAATTCGATCGAGTTTTGGTTCACTCAAACTCGACTCAATATTTTTTTAACTCTATTTGAACTCAACTCAATTTGAGTTCGAGCCTAGTTGACTCGAAATGAATCAAATTTGGGTCAACTTAAATTTCATTTCAAGTTACTCGAAATAAATTATAATTTAAGCTTTATTATTAATATAATATAATTAAGATATTATTTTATTTTATCGTATTTAGTTAATAAGAAAATCGTAAAAGTTTATTATATTTCTACTGATTTGATCGCTGTACTTTTTTAAAGTATGGCACGCTAACCACAAATCAATGGCCTGGATGATTCCCACCATTTGGGTAAAGTTGGGGTGAGAATACCACCCTTTACAGACCAATCTAGCCGCCGATTGGTGTCCATCCAAGGGCTAGAAAATCGCACTCCAAATAAAGGGGATGACGGTTAAGGACACCATTATAAAAAATAAAAAATAAAAAATAAAAAATAAAACAAAAAAGGTTAGGGGCAACTGGGTCCCAGCGAAATGACAAGATTGCCCTTGCCAAATCTTGGCTAGCTACGTTCTATCCGCAGTGGTTGAGCTAGCACAACGCCCAAGGATACTTAAAAATAAGGGTGGCAATTTATATCCGTACCCGATTAAATCGCTCCTATTCGTATCTAATGGGATGGATATAGGTGTTAAAATTTTACCCGCGATTCGTAACCCACTCCGCCCCATTATGAAATGGGGCGGGTACGGGTATGAATCAACCCGCCCCCCCCGCCTCGCTCCGTTATATATATTTTTTTTATCTATTTTTATATAGGTTTATATAGAGTCCCCCGCCTCGCTCCGTTATATATATTTTTTTTATCTATTTTTATATAGGTTTATATAGAGTCAAATAAAGAAGAGTGCAATGAAAATGAAGAAATATAAAGCCTTGCTTTCATAGTGTAATATTCACTATGTGACTACGATTTTTGTTATTTCAAATAGAGTAAAATAATTTGATTTTCATTAATATTAGTGAGGAAACGGGGCGGGGCGGGGCAAGTACGTGTTTGTGATAACTAGAATAGGGGAGGGGCGGGGCGGAAACGGGTATGGGACAGGTATGGGTAATGAATAATATATAGCAGGACAGGTATGGGTATTTATAAATCCGACCTAAATCCGCTCCGTTGCCATTCCTACTTAAAAATATTTGAAACTTGAAGCTCCCTCAATTTTTTTTTTGATTTTTGAATTTACTCGAAATCAGCTTAAATTTTTTGAATCGAATCATGAGTTAGAAATTTTATCTCGAAGTTCATTTCGAGCCAATTTCTAATTGGCGTTAACTTGCTCAAAATATAGTTCGATCGGTCTTGAAATTATATGATATATAATATTATTGTATACAACTTACCTAGTAGTTTAGAGGTGGGATGGAGAAGGTTTAAGGTTTATTATTCTCAAAGTTTAACAATCAAATATTCTTAGACATATAATATTTTTACATCGTTTTATAATTACGAGCCAATTTGAATCATGATTCAAGCTAACTCAAAATCGAGTCATTTCGAGCTGAGCCGGCTCGAACCATGTCCCATTTTGATTTCAGACCGATTTCGAGCTGACCAGAACTTAAATTTTTTTTTGAATTGCCTTTATCCCGCTCGAAATCGGTCTGATAATCTAGAAATTTCTCCCGTCCTCCAGCTAATTTAGACCATTTTATCCTCACTCAAATTCTGAAATTACTCCCTCCAACATGTAAACTTTCCAAAGAAACGCATGCCCAAATAAATGACCTCACCATATAGCCATTGAGAACAATTCGAGTTAAAAGTCGAGCCAAACATTATTCAAGATTAGTTTTTTTTAATTATATTCGAATTTGAGTTGGCTCATTTAAATTTCAAGCTAGCTCGAGCTTTAATCTAGTCAACTTAAGCACTCTAAGAATTGAAGTTTTTTTATAAAAAAATTATCTTAGATAAGATTTAAAATTAGATTAATCATACTTATAAAATCATTTAATAGATATCATAATAATAACTAACTTATACTCATATATAAGAAAAAATAATTACAATAAATGAGATCTGATCACAGCTTGTCGCTCGGCTCAGAAACTTAAACTAAGCTCGATTCGAGCTAAATATCAATTCAAAATATCAAGCGACTATCGATCTTCTAGCTAAACTCTCGTCCCTAACCATTCGAATAAGATAAGAATACAAATACCTATTTTCTCATCATATAAACTCAAAATAAATATGAACATTGAGAATAAAAAAAAAAGAATATGAACATTATATAAAAATGTGTAAAATAAAATAACTAGCACGTAAAATAACTCATTTAGCTCCTCCACAGAAATTGGTGTCATCTTCCTTATAAATTTAAGGATGTAGATAGAATATCAAAAGTTAAATCAATTTTAGATTTAATTGAAATTAAGTAAATTTAAATGAGTCGATTAATGAGTCAAAAGTTCAGCTCAGTGATAATTTTAAGCCGATTTTAAGCCAGGTAAGCTCAGCTTAATTCGGCTTGATTTAAAAAATATATTACATATAATATATATGTATTATATATATAATTATATATTACGTATATCATATATATATATATATATATATATAAGCTGGATTGAGCCGAGCCTATCAGGTTCGAGATCGACTCAAAAAGAAATTATTGAATTTTATTAATTCGAAATCTGCTCGAAGTCGATTGAGATCAACTCGAGTCAGCTCAAAGTCAAACCTAATCGGCTACTAGCTAATTTTGAGTAACACAAAGTTTTATGTAATATTATAATATTTTGGTGACTTATGAGTAAATAAAGATGTGCGTGAGCACATGTAAAACAAAAGATTTAACAGATATTTATATAAATTCCCATATTATTAATATTATCCAAGCACCTAAGTTACAAAAAAAAAATGACACGAAAATATAACCGAGTCAGCTCCGGCTTGATCCGATAAAAATTTAATCGATCTTATTTCAAGCCCGGCATAGCCGGCATTGACTTGACTAGAAATCAGGCTTATATAAATTATATCTTCGTGTCGTTTTTTTTAACTTAGGTGATTGGATGATATTAATATATATGAAACTTTATATAAATATCTGTTAAATCTTTTGTTTTACATGTTGAGCTCTCGCAAATCTTTATTTACTAATAAGTCACCAAAATATTATAATATTACATAAAAAATTGTATTATTTTTTTTTAATTCTAGTGATATTTAAAATCAATTAAACTAAGATAGGACCCTTGCGAAGACCACATATTTCTTCTCAAGAAACACTTTACTGCTCTGAGAGCTTATGAACACCTGCACATTTCGAAAGGTGTTAACACCAGGATTCAACGTTGAATTCCAGTCGTTCACGTGGCTCCTTAAAGATGCTATACTTAACCTCTGCTTTACAGATCTCAAGCTTTGCAGAATGATGATTGCTTTCCGCACCTTCCGTAGACGACACTCCAGTTGCAACATCTCCATAAATATCGGTCACGATGATGGTGGTGCTACCCTTCACACCATCAGCCACGATGTTTGAGTTGCCGACCTGCGTACCATCGGACATGATGGTTCAACCTCAGCATAACATCGGGCACAATGTTTCTCTAGCTCCCTACAACTATCGGCCACGATGGTTGAACGCTTGCTCCGTATCACATCAGACACAATGGTTCTCCGGCTCCCTATAACCATCAGCCACAATGGTTGAACGCTTGCTTTGCATCACATCGGGCACGATGTTTCTCCGGCCCCACCTGCGACTGTCAGAACACCACGATAACACTGCTTTTTACTAGCGCGGACTTCCACCAAGAGCCTATATGCTCAGCACAAGTCCCCATGAAGCTCGAAGACCAAAGACTTGCCCTCCTCCCACCCAACGGAATGACAATTCCTGTATTCCATGAGGAATACACTTATTCCAAAATTATTCTCGATTTCTTAATCTATTATGTTGCCAACAAATAAATCACTCAATTAAAAAAATTAATATATAATGTTATTCGGGGGTGGACCTACATGTAAATTAGGAGGTGCAGTTGCACTCCGTAATAAATTCATTGAGGTTAATTTATGAGTTGATTATGTAACATTTTCAAAATATTAAAACTCTTCGAGGTCAATTGCAATATTATTTCATTGTATTTAAAATTTATATTAAACAAATTTTTTATGTTAATAAATGCTTTGAATTTTTAATATTTTTATAATTTAAATATTTATAATTTTTATATTATTATTATAAATAATTTATTTGTGTCTCCTAATTTGAGGTCTTAATTTCGTAACTGATATTATTGATGTGTACATATATATATATATATATATATATATATATATATCTCAAATATGTGTCAAAAATAATCTAATTTGTATCTTCAAATAAAATTTTTTAATTTCATTTTAGCGTTATAAAAAATAATTTAATTAACTTCTTAATTTTAGAAAATAATTTAATTCAGACATTTGCTTTATAAACTTTTAAAGCCAAATCATGTTAAACAGTTCTATTTTTTTAAAAAAAATCAGATATTCTGTTAGAGAACTTTAAATTTTAAGTGATATTTAAAGATATTTTAATTATTTATTTACCTATTTATTTTATGAGATTTTTACCCGTATGACACAAAAAAACTTCAATATTTACTTATTAGACACCCTAAAGTTAAATATTACATGACACACACATATTTATTTTAATTTTACAACCAACACACCCTAGTTAAAAAATCCTTATATTTTATTTAAGTAAACCATACTTAAGTTATGTTTTAACTTAAATAAGGTTCATAGGAATAAAATCTAACCCCTTTTGTATCTTAAATTAATTATAATCGTTAAGATGAGCATCTAACGATTAGATTTAAAATATTCTACATAAATAATAGATTTAAATAGTTTTTAACATGTAAGATTTAAGTTAAGGTGCACCGAGAGTTAGATTTTATTCCTATGAACCTTATTTAAGTTAAAACATAACTTAAGTATGGTTTACTTAAATAAAATGTAAGGATTTTTTAACTAAGGTGTGTTGGTTGTAAAATTAAAATAAATAAGTGTATGTCGTGTAATATTTAATTTTAGGGTGTCTAATAAGTAAATATTAAAGTTTTTTGTGTCATACGGGTAAAAATCCCTTATTTTATTTAAACAAATAAATTGTTATTTCATTCTTTTTAATTCTATTTTCATAAATGAAATTACAATTTCATTCTACCTTTATTTTATTCTATTCAAACAAACAAAAGAATTAGTTTTAATTTTGTGAGTTATACAGCAAGACTCTTCTTTTAATTATAACTGCTAGCCAGTCGTCTTTGCAATATCATTCTCTCTACAATTTATTCTGTAAATTTTTTTTGGAATAATTACATACATGTAAAACAATTTAATTTTATTTATATCTTACTCATCCATTCTTAGTTAATTACGCTATACACACTCAAAATATTATAAAATCTTATATACACACATTTTAATTTATTTCTATTATAATGAGTAGTTATAATTTTTTAATAACCTAACTATAGTTAGATTATAAAAAGTCTGAGCTGTTCATCATATTATTTTAAGAATATTTAAATACATTTTGAGTGAAAATTCTAAAACCTTAATGTTTAGGTGGCGGCAAAGGAAGGAGACATCCGCGACGTGAATTGATTTTAGGACAAATCAGTGCTTTAGTTGATATTGAGGAAGAGAAAAATATGTACCATTAAGAGTAAAAATATAATTTTAATGATTTACTAATGGAATATTTTTTTCAAATAGATTTTGATTAAGTTTTAACTCAAATGTGTGTATGTAAGATTTTGTAATATTTTGAGTGTGCATAACGTAATTAACTAAGAATGGATGGGTAAGACATAAATAAAACTAAATTGTGTGACATATAAATAATTATCCCTAATATTTTTTATGCCAGTATGGTGCGTGTAAAGGAGAGAGAGTGTGTGTAATTGTGTGCGAGAGAAAGTATAAAATTTTGTGAGTGATAGTGTTAGGGGAAGATGGAGTATAAAATGATGGAATATTCCATCATGCTAATTGTAGCCAAATAATTAAACTATAGAATCAAATGCTTATTAATGTTATTGTGTAAATTGCATTTAGGCTTCTAAGATTAGAAGAGCGTTATAATTTGATTATAATTTTTAAAAAAATTATTTTAATTTTTGAAGTTGTAAAAAACATTCAGTTTTAATCTCATTTTTAGAATCTATTTTTTTAGTTGACTTTTACTTTTTTGAAAACTTAAAATCAAATCATTTTTTGATTAATTTGACAAATTTGCTTATAGTAAAGGACTATTGTACTCCTCTATCTCAACCTTTTATGTAAAATAAAAAAAAATTAATTTCTCTCATTTCTTATTTTTCTCGTTCTAAAATTTTAAAATATTAATACAAAATATATAAGTCAATTTTATGAAATTTTAACAATGCTTAATATTTTAAATGAGAGTTTTAATAATTATAAAATTCTATAATATTATCTCCAAACTTCAACATTTGAAGTAAATATGTCCCCATGCCTATAATGTTAAATTCGTAGAAAACTTTTTTATTCTCAAAGCATAATAAAAAGGAGTGTGAAAGCGATTTCTGACCTAAAGACTACTAGTTGACTAAGAAGTAGGGCCGACTGTAACATTCGCATTACTGCATTAGTCTCATCATTTTTTTAGGATATTTTTCATTTATCTTAGTACCACTAGAACAAAATTTGACCGTCAGTTTGCTATTAAATTTTTTTAAAATTTTACTCTCTTTTTAATTAACTTGATGCACACGTGATTTAAAGCCAATATTATTCAAAAAAAAATTTATCATTCACTATTGGATATCACATTTTCTCTTCCTCTACTTATAAATTATTATAATATTATTAAAATCTGAGATACTTTAATACTCAAGTAAGCTTTTTTTTCATTAAATTAGGAGAACATCACATATTACTTAATATTAAATTAACTAAAAAATAATTTGATATTCACACAACCAAATCATTGAACTTAGTATATAAGTTAATTCATAATAATATATGTATATATATTTCATAGTTCGATGAATAACGCCGCCAATTAGCTGCTAATTAACCGCTATTCAGCTTAATTAATGTTTGACTAAAATTTTTATAAATTTATGGGATTCGAATCAAATCCGATTTAAAAACAATAGAATTTATATTTTCACCTAACAATATAATAATTTTACCTCTTAAATTTCATGAATGTTCATGTCATTTTCAGATAAACACAATTTATTTTTTATTTTTCGAAGTGAGACAAGACACCAAAATCTTATTAACACAGATATAGCACATTCATTAATATTACAATTTTAATTATTTGAAAATTATGATATCTTATAAGAAAATATGTAGACGAAGAGGATGCTAATAAACAAAATTTCTTGTAAATTATGAGAGACAACTGGTTTCTAATTTATTTTAGGATTTGACTTGAAAAATATATTGTTTCTTCAATTATTATTACTATAATAATAATAATAATAATAATAATAATTATTATTATTATTATTATTATTATTATTTAACTCATAGATGGCCAACAACCACATTAATGACTATCTGATAATGCTATGCATAATGGAGGAGAACTAGAGGAGGGAATCTCCTTGAGGTTGAAAAAGGTCTACTACTTTGGTTGAGAATTATAAGAGTTTTCATAATTGACTCACTTCATAGTTCAAATTGTGGAGTAAATAATGTCAAATTGACTCAAATATTGTGACGACCAGTGATCAAAAAGGATGGAGAGTGATTGTCGTATAATATCTAAAGAGAAAAGAATTACTAACGTTAGAAATAGCTCCCTGCATACTTTTAGGCTTGGCAAATAGCGAGAGAGACATAAGAAAAAGAACAATTCTTGAGATATAAAAATAATAACGTGATCTCAATTTATAAAGATGCCCTTTGGAACAAAAATGTTAGACTAATGATAAAATTTTCGTATTTAAGCGCATTTAGATTGGATTAGTCTTCGGATGAGTGACCTATAAACTGGGATGCATTCAAGCTATGTGGTTCCTAAATGTCAAGGCAAATAATATTTCTACAATTTAGACATAAAATGTTACATTAATTGAGCCAATTAGAATCATTAAAAATAATCAAGCAACGTAAATATGGCCTTAGGCCCTTACATACTAGTGAGTGCAATTGTATTTTAAGTTCAAAACAGGCTAAACATGTGGCTAATGATTCAACGTAATAAACTTGTTTCAAATTTGATTTGAATTAAGAGGGCGTTTGGTTCAATGTTATTTAGAGAAGATAATTATTTATTTTAATGACATCTATAAATAATTTTCTATTAGATTATAAAATTATTAGTCAAAAGAAGACATCTAGATTACATAACGTAACACCAAGATAATATTAAACCAAATGTCTCCTAAATAGCGAGCAGAATAACATCGAGCTTGGAGACTCACTCAAGTGCTCAACCCTGTCCCAACCCTCCCCAAATTCATTCAATATTGAAATGCAAGCAAAATGTGGTAAAGCTCTGTTTAATAAAAATTTGATTTTATTATGAAAATTATCCTTGAGATAAATGTATAATGAAAAATAAAATCATAATTTATATTTTAAAAATAATATAAGACGTAAAATAAAGTAAATTTTTTTATATTAAAACTTATATAAAGTGTGATAAAAAATTTAATTAATATTAATTTTAATTTTTTACAATAAAAATCTTTTAATTTTTACATGACTAAAATAGTACAGGCATTAAAAAGACCCAAGTTAGCAATAATATGTCACAGAATAATTTGTAACCATCCATGTTTGATGGCAAGCATTTCTCTAAGTAGAAGGAAATAGAAAAAAGAAAAATTATATTTTTAGGGAGATAATCAATTCTCTGAGCAACAGTTTTAGGTAGGCAAATTCATATATGGACCACTTAATCTTTTTCCGGATGCAGAGTGCAACGAGTGTAGTACTAGAACGAATCATCTCTAAAATATTCTCGTGTTATAGTCTAAGTAAAAGTTAAGGCATTCATGTACTTTCAAACTGAGCTATCTCGTCAATAAATTTTAGGCCTCATTTGGTTCAATGTATTTTTTGTCTAATATAAATTTCAATTGTAAAAATTAATTTTATTATACATTCAATATAAATATGAATATTAAATTAACTTTATTTGTAATTTATTAAAATATTTTTTTTTGATATTAAATAAAAGGGTAAATTTAACCTAGGTCCTTGAGTTTAAAGATTATTCACACAGGTCCAAGTTTTTAAAATTATATCATGGGGGTTATTAGGTTTTCAAAATTTATCATCTGGATCTCTTTTTAATTTTTTTATTATTAAAAAATAAAAAAATTACCATTATACCCTTACCCTCCCTCTCTCCACCAGATCCGTCACCGCGACTCCCTGCGCCGCCTTCGGTGACTGGAGGCCGCTGCGCGCCGCGCGGCCGCTGGAGGCCGTTGCGAGCCGCGTGGTCGCTGGAGGCCGGTGCGCTGGCGCGGTGACGGCGTGGCTGCCGGATCTGGTAAAGAGAGGGAGGGTAAGTGTATAATGATAATTTTTATATTTTTTTAATAATAAAAAAATTAAAAAGGGACCTAGATGATAAATTTTGAAAATCTAGGGATCCCGATGATAATTTTAAAAACAAGGACCTGTGTGATAATAAGCCTTAAACTCAGGGACCTGGGTGAAATTTGCTCTAAATAAAATTATACACTTATTAATATTAAAATAAAATTTTTTGATATTAAATTTAAAAAATAAAGTAATTTTTTTATTTAAATTTTTTTTTTGAACTAAACGAGAACGTAATGTTACGTATAATATCATGTACTGGTCATAGCACCTCAGCAACATTAATTATACTGTACTTCTTAACGCATTAGCTAAGGTGAGCAAAATACTTGAAATTCAAAATGGCTCAGAACTCGATTGCAATTTACTCGATCCATACTCAATTATATTTTGTAATGATTCGAAGTCAACTCAGTCGGAATAAAATTGACTAAACTCATAATTGACTTGATATCTTCAAAATTATACATATGCAGACTTCTAAAATATATTTTTTTCTATATATTAAAAATGATAATATATAGAAAAATATAATGGTACTCTAAATATAAAAATAATTCAAATTATTTTAAAAAATAATTAAATTTCACATTAAAAAGAAAAAATTTTAAAAGAAAAATTATTTTTATAATCTTACGAATCAAAATATTTTTTTTAAAAATTAAGACTAATTTATAATTTATTGTAACATATATTATATAAAAAATATCCAAATAAAAAAATTTAATTTAAAATTTAAAATTAAGTTAAAATTTAATTTGAATTTGAATAAAATTTAAGTTTATTCAAATTAAATTTGAAAAATTAACGTTAAGATGCTCAACACTCTATCAGCCCAATAGATGCGGTCATTTTTACATAAAAAAATGGCAAGATTCAACCCATTTGGCCTGATTCAATTTTTTTTTTAAGACTAAAAAATATATTTTATTTTTAAAATTTAATGACAGATAAATTTACTTTAATACTAGACAGTTTTTAAAATATGAAATATTTTAAAATTTAATATTCATATTTATATTAAATATAAAATAAAATTAATTTTTATAATTAAAATTCATGTTGAGTAAAAATTTAATCTCGAACCAAACAGCCAAAATGTTACTTTAAAATCAAATAAATATTGTTTAAAAAAAACAAATATAATTTAATAAACATTAAATTTAATTTTATTTTAAAATATCAGAAGGGCAAGTAAAGTTCCACTTAATAATATACAATTCCCCAATCCTTAAATGCATAAGATGCATAAACCAATTAGACATTCCATTCCACCACTGTAAAAATCAAACGCTAATGAGCAGTGAGCACAAAGCCCCTTGAATTTTTTTAAATTATTTTTTTAATTTTTGTCCTTTTCGATTTTGGTACTTTTTTTAGGTCCAAGTGAAAGCGATGGGGCTGGCTACGGTGTGCTTACCGTCGGACCACACTAGCCTGCCTGATCCGGAGGAACCTGACGGCAATGACGGTGCCGTGAACTTCACCGTGTAGCTCTTCTTCTCCCCCGTTTCATCAAAACTCAATTCCTCTGGCTCCACCGTTACTTTTATCACCCCGCCGTCAACCTTCGCCGTCACCGTCGCCTTGTACGTGGCCGGTGCCCCCACATTTGTCACTGTCCTCTCGTGCACCACCGTCGAGACAGCCGTCGCTGCCGGCGTCTCCCCTGGGCCGCTGCTGGCCGTCGCGAAAGCTACCGAGAACGACGGGTAGTTGAGCTTCGCCACCGCGTAACTCTTCTTCGCATCGCATGAGAAGTTTCGACCCTTTGCGAACGCCGAAATCTGCAGTGGCGTGTAATCGAGAGCGCAGAGGAAGTCGAGGTAGTCATCGGCAGTGGCTTCGTAGACGAGGCCGGGATCCAGCGCCCTCAAGGGGTCCACATGGCCGGCGCCGAAGTCGAACGGCGTTGCCGCCGCGCCGGTGGCGACGTCGAGAATGGTATCGCCGCCGGCGTACTCAACATAGGCTGTGCTCATCAGCGCCGATTTGATGGCTGCCGGGCTCCAGTCTGGATGCGCCGCCTTCAGAAGCGCCGCCAGGCCGCTCACGTGCGGGCACGACATCGAGGTGCCGGAGATGATGTTGAACTCCACCCGCCGAGAATCGGACGGGAGTCCCGTCGGACCGACGGCGCCTGTCCATCCGGCGAGGATATTGACACCAGGAGCGATCATATCCGGTTTCAGGATCTCCGGCGTCACCGCATTCGGTCCTCGGGAGGAGAAGGCGGCCACCACAGGGGACGGGTGAACGCCGATCTTCGTCCCTCCGAAGATGATTGTGGCGGTGGGACTGGGATCGGAGAGGACGTAGGCCTTGATCGCGTAGCCTGACTTTTCTCCGACTAGCGCCGCCGGGAGGAGATGAGCATCGGCGACGAGCTCCTCGCCGTTGGCAGCGGTATTGGCCAACACCATGCCCGCTCCTCCGGCATCCTTCACGACCATCCCCTTCTGAACTCTGGGATTGATGCCTCTCTCGCATAGGACCAGTTTTCCGGCGACTTTTTCAGGCAGAAGTGTCCCCGGCATGCAGAGATTCCCGCTGGTGGAGTTCGTGGCGTTGCCGGCGAAGATGAATGGGATCTGGGACGACGGCAGGGGCGTCCCGCTGTAAAGCGACACCCCAGTCAAGTTTTTCCCGTTGCCAAGGACGACATAGGCAGGAAAATCGCGGTCGATGGTTCCGGCACCGACGGTGGTGATCCACGGCGAGAGGTTGGAAAGCGTGCCGGAGCCTGGCCCTGAGTTGCCAGCCGAGCAGGAGACGAGGACGCCTCTCTCCATAGCGTTGAACGCGCCGATGGCGACGCTGTCCCGGTAGTAATCCGACGCTCCGCCGCCGAGGGAGAGGGAAAGGACGTGGCAGCCGTCGTTAACGGCGGCGTCCATCGCAGCAAGGATATCGGAGCTAAAACATCCCCCTGCCCAGCAAACCTTGTACACTGCCACGCGCGCGCGGGGGCTCATGCCGCGGGCGGTACCTAAGGCGTAGCCGAGGAGGCTGGCGTCGGGGACGGCGGAGCCGGCGGTAGTCGTGGAGGTGTGGGTGCCATGGCCGTCGTCGTCGTGGGGTGAGCGAGATTCCCGGCTCTCGTCAAAGGGCCCCTTACTAGCTTCATACCCTTTGGAGAAGAACCGAGCGCCGATGAGTTTCCTGTTGCAGGCTTTCGCAGGATCGAAGTCCTTGCCGGCGACGCACTCACCCTTCCAGCCAGCGGGAACGGGGCCGAAGCCGGTGTCGTCGAAGCTCTTGTGCTCCGGCCATACCCCGGTGTCGAGAACGCCGACGACGACGTCGGCGGCGTTATCGGACTCCGGGATGAGCCCATCCCCTCGATCGAGACCGAGAAATTCCGGAGTGCGCGTAGTGTGTAGTTGGTACCGGGTGTCGCTCAGTACGGAGAGGACGCCAGGGCGGCGAGCGAGATCGCGCGCCTCGCTGGGGTTGAGGCTAGCGGAGAAGCCATGGGCGACGGTGTCGTAGGTGTACAGCATCTCCGCGGAATCGGAGACGGAACGGAGGGAGGCGTCGTACCAGTGGGAGTGCTCAGCGAATCGGGCTGGCATCCGGGATTTCGCCATGTGAACTACGTAGACTGTTTTCCCCGATGCCGGCGCGGCAGAGGAGTGACGGAGGAGGACGGCGAAGACGAGAGCGGTGACGGCGGAGAAAGAGACAGGTTTGGGTCGGGCCATGGCTGTGGAATGGGCCGAGAAATGGCTATTCCCGGCGGGTTTATGTAGCGGCGGTGAGTGGGAGAAGAGGGAGGACGACGCGAGGGAATAACTTAATGGGGGCGGTCGGTCGGTTTCGTCCGGGAAATGATTGCGTTCAAACTTCAAAATGTAAAAGAAGCGAAAATGACTCTAACACACAAACGTGGGAGAGAGAGAGAGAGAGAGAGAAAGAGAGCGCGCGCGGAGGAAGACGACATGGGTCACATGAGGAGAGAGTAAGGAGGATATGTTTTTTATTTTTGTTAAATTAATAAAAAAATCTTTATAGCTTTATCTTTATCTTTATAATAAAAGTTACATATTTTGAAAAACATTTCTTTCAGGTTCATAACATATAATTGGGCTGTTTATTTTTCAAAGAATAATTTATACTTGGGTTAAAATTAGACTTGAAATTATATTGCGCTCAAATTTTAATATTACACTAATAATATTTTAAATTTTACACAAAAATTTAATATTAAAATTAATTAATTAATTTTACATCTTAAGTAAATTTTAAATAAACAATTAAGTTTATTTTAATTTTTTATAAATCTCAAAACTTCACATCAAAAATTTGTTGTTTACCCTAATTGAAAATAACAACATAAATAAATATTGTTGAATAGAGTTGACTATTAATGACTTAGCATCAATCAATTAAAATAGTTATCTTGTTAGCAGGTTAGTAACATGTGTAATCGCATGAGTGTTAAAAGCATACAAAATATCAAAAATATAAAAATAATCATGACTATTCCTCTAACAACTCGCAATATCTCAATCCAGATATCTGCTACATCTAATAGCTGTTTCTTATGCCCCTTTAGTCTTTGCATTTAAAGACGCTCTGGTGGAGAAGGATACTAACTGCTCAAATAAGATTACTATTGTTGACGGGAAAATTTCGTCGTTAGAGAGCTTGCGGTCTAAATCAGTTGGGAAGGATGAGGCAAAGGACACAGATCAAACACGAAGTTAACGTGGCTTGGCACCGATACTCTTACGTCCACGCGGCCGTTTTGAAAGAGTTGATTCTACTATTGATCAAAAAAGTACAATGGCACCTCGCTTAGGGTTGAGACCCTAAGTTTGGTGTTTGGTGGAATGAGTTTTAAGAGAGGGGGTTAGATGGGGAGAGAAAGAGAGAGAGAGAGAGAGAAAGGCCTCATTTATAGTAGAGCTGGATGATTCTCTGCCATTTGATATAATTCTTGTGATGCTAACGCATGGCCCAAGGAGAAATCTACTTTTGGGAGAGAAAAAGGGATCTATCCAAATATCCTTTACTTATCCTTATGCATACACCTTGATCGGTGCATGTATTAATCCTAGGTTAACGACGCAAGTTCCCATGCCTCAGTCAGGGCGGCGAGTGTGAGCAAGGAACCTTCGCTGCCCCCATCCCCTTCATGAGGATGCCTAGAGTTGTTTCTCTTATACTTGGGCGATCATCATCGGGTGATATCCCTACGCAAATCCCTGGGAGTTGGGTGTAACATCCATAATTTAAATATAAAGATATTGTCTACTTTAGCTTCTGCAAATTATGTTACTTGAGCACTTCCCAAAATATCACTTATCCCAGCACCACTCCGTGCTTGAGGAGGTCACTTATCTCTATACTACTCTAACTTAAGTACGTTTAATTGTGGGATGATTTATTATTGTTTCCTATTCATTGTAATTTATTAGTTTAGAAATTTACTAGGAGCTGTATTTTATTCCAGTGATTTTCTTCTCTTAGGATATCACTAGCGATCTTCCACTATAGGCATCACATTGGAGATGCGTGCCACATGCGCTGGGGATCCTATGTGTAAACAACCATCGTAGTTTTTAGCAATTGCTCTTGCTCTTGTAGCACCATTCACCTTTATCAATTCATTAAAGTTCACATTAATTTATCAAAATTCTATTGTTTTCTCTTCATATTGAATCAACCACTGGCCTTTACAAAAAATGGATCCAATGCTTGGTGCTCCATATTGATTCAATGACCTCTTATGCTCAACCTCACCAAGTCACCATCTAGTAGCTTTATTTCCAAGTTTGGCGATAGGCGCAACTCACCTTCGCTTCCTCCCACATGACAAGCTTCCTCTATCATCATACAGTCAACCAAATGCAACATTATCTCTAACATTGTGCCGACACGAAGAATGTGTGTATGCTTGAGAATAAACTATCTTGACTCATTTCTTTGCGGTCTCCATAAGAAATTTCACTGTGGTGGCATCTACCACTGCACCTTATTATCACCATTCAATGCCTCAACATTCGTCAGGCAGCCAATGACAGACAACTCCTTTGTTCTAATCAAGACTTTGGAAAGTGAATTGGTGAAGGTCTCCCTGGCAATGATCAAGCAACAGTCCCAACGATAGTATAATTGTGCAACATTCTAGTCGTAGTTGAGGTGGCTCTCTATTTTGTCAAAGGCTGAATCGGTATGCTCTATTGTTTATTAATCGAACTTCTCCAATAGATAATGATTCACTTCTCAACTATGATAAGCCAAAGAACAAGTGCTAGTACCTTGCATCTAACCAAATTATCAGCTCTAATATCATTTATTAGAAGAGCAATATCTTAAAAAACTAAGTTAATGCTAGTACGTACCTAAGTGATATCTTCCAATTGAAAAGCCTAGCCTATTCGGCATAAGTTTATTTTAGTTTTGGAGGATATATTTTTTGTTATTTTGAAAAAATAAATATAAGATAGAGAAATAAAATTAATTAGTCATGTTAAAAATAACGTAAAAAGTGAAATTAATTTTATTAATTTATTAAAAATTATATAAGATGTGAAATAAAATGATATTTAAATGTTAGAATTTGTCTTTACATACTTTTTTTGTTGAAAAGAAAAAAAAATAGCTAAAGAAATTCATGAGTTGTATTATTTTTTGTTTTAGTATTGACTATTCAATATGAGATAATTGTAATATATACTTTGAATACAAAATGAAAAGCTCAAGGAGGATATAATTTAAACCTTTTACATTTTCAAGGTTAAATTTACAATGAGGCAATTAGGTTTAGTTATTATCACATATTGGTTCCTCCTTTGGAGCTATTTACAAATGAGTCATAGAGGTTACCAATTGTTTATAGATGGATCCCACATCATATTTTTTTCATCAGCACCACTTAAAATTTCCAGTTACTTCCCCAGATTGCCCTGTTTGGCGCAAGGACCAAAACAGAATTAAAATATTACTAGTTTAAAAAATAATAATAATACTAATAATAAATAAACTTTTAAATTATTCTATACAAATTTTAATATAAAAAATAATATTTAGTTCATATACTCAATAATTTTTAATAAAAATATAAACTTTATTTCACATCTTAGATCAAAATACTCGATTTAAATATTTTGGTCTAGAATGTGAAATAAAAATGATATTTTTATTTTAAATTATTGAGTATGTAAAGTAAAATAATAATTTTTATATTTGAATTTGTGTAGAATGATTTAAAAAATTTATTTATTATTATTATTATTGTTTTTTAAATTAGTACTATTTTGGTCTTGTTTTGGTCCTCATGCCAAACAGAGCCAACTAAAGAAGCTGACAAAAACAGATTAAGTCTTTTCAAAAAAAAAAACACAGATTAATTAAAAAAAATTGTATAATTTGAAAATTATGTTTGACATATTTTCTAAAAGTACAAAATGGACCAGTCTCTCAATTTTGTGGCTAGTAGTTTTGCCTCAAAATATTTATAATATAAAATATTATGCATCTCTATTCTACAATAATTAATGAATAAATTAAATAATTTTAATTTACTAAATTAGTACATTAGAATTTAATCTATTAAATAATTTAATAAATTAAAATTTTAAATTATGATTGGTCAGTCAATCAATTAGTTATTAAGCTATACAGTAAATTTTTTTTAGAAAATACCAATTTAATCTTTTACTATTTATTTATTTCTTTCTAAGAGAAATCATTAAATCTTTCATTAATTGATGACCAAACACCTTAATTTTAAAATTATCTTATCATTTTAATCTTATTAATCACTCTCTTTTAATTTATTCTCAATTATTTATGCTAATTAATATGAACAGAATAGTTTAAAAAAATTCAAACGTGCTATTTGACAGGATAACTAGAAATTAAATATAATATCTTCCTTTGATTTAATTAAAGTTGTGTTTGGTCAGAGCAAATACTTTTGGCCATCCTTATTGTTTATATATATGATATAAATTAAAATTAATAATTATACTAAATATAAAATAATGTTTATAATTATTTTATGTTTCACATTGATTGTTTGTGTATGATGAGAATTAAATTTGAATTATTTATCTAGAAAAACTGAAATAAAAATATTTATATTTTAAATTTTTATTACAAGGAGAATAAAAACAATGTCAATTATGGCTGTTTCTCAGCCACACAATAAAATTATGTTTTAATCCTTTAAAATCAAATGAATAATGGTGTAAAAAATTTACTATTTCTGTCATTTAGGACCTGTGTGAAAACAATAGTTGGTGTTGGGGACCCATCTATAAAGATTAACAGAACCTTAGATGCGAATATAATTTTCCCTTTTTTTAAGTTTTTAATAATGGTTGGGTTTGTTTGCTGGGTTGCTGCGGAGTCCCGTGAGCAGTAGAAACGGCGTGGGCTCCGGGACGTGGTGCTATCGGTCACGGGCCCAGTGGGCCGCATTCGGCGCCGACGTTCCCGTTAAACGGTTAACGCTTTGCAAAATACATTTAACTTTTTTTTTTGATAAAAAAATAAGGGGCATTTACATACATACCCCTTAAATCATCTTGAATTACATATTAAACCCCTCATTTTTTTAATTTTATAACTTAACCTCCTAAATCATTAAAAAATAAAAACTAGTAGAATACATGTATTTGAAAATATATTTATAATATTTGTATATACATATTATTGATAATAAATATCCAAATAATTATAAATCAGCAAAAAACATATTTTGAAAATCTTGAGAAAAACCTAAATATGTTATTTTTAGATGATTTAGGGGGTTAAGTTGTAAAATTAAAAAATAAGGGATTTAATATGTAATTCAAGATTATTTAAGGGGTATGTATGTAATTCTCTCAAAAAATAAATAGAATTTTTTTTTGTAACATTGAAGAGATGATCTCCGGACTTAAAAGATAAACTTTATAAAACTATAGTAAGACCAGCCATAATATAAAGTACTGAATGTTGGCCTATAAAGAAGAAATATAAAAATAAAATAAATATTGTAGAAATGATGATGCCAAAATAGATAGGGCTTTTTACATTTATTATCAATTCATGCTCAATCCGAACTACATTTGATTTAACTTAAATTGTGGCCATTTGTTTAAAAATAAAACACAAATAAAAGTACAATAAACATCATTCGGATAAAGTTCATGGAAAAATTTTTAATGAAGAATTTAATTCGATTATTGTAAAAAATAAACATATTAAATTTAGTTATATTTATATATATAATTAATATTTTTATTTTTTTAATCAATCTAATAAATATTGCAGAAATAAATCGATTGACTACATATTTTTTTTATTTTCGTTACACTTTATTAAATAATAACATATCATTTAGGGGGCGTTTGGTTCAATGTTATCTCAATGTTATGTTATGTTATCTTTAGAAATTAATTGTTTGGTTTAATGACATCTTTAAATAACATTACAAGTAATTACAAAAATGTCATTACATGATGACATCTAGATGTCACTCCAAATTGGGCGACATCTCAAGATAACACCATCAATTTGTCATTATAATGCCAATAACTTCCAAATAAACAAAAATAATTTGGATAGCATTGATATTTTCTAATATCATAACATTGAACCAAACAAATGTTTATTGATAAATAACAATGACATTTAGATAATATGACATCTAAATAACATTGACATTGAGATAACACTGAACCAAACGCCCCCTTAATTATATGTGCGCAGAATTAATTTGTATAGTCTATTACTATATTTTTTAGTTTTTTCTTTTTATTTTTATATAGATAAAATTAATAATCAATCTCTTCTAATAACTTTTATATCTGTTCATAATTTATATAGTTAAATTATCTTAAATAATTTTGTCTAAATTGAGAATAAATCAACCTTCTCTCAAATATAATTTTCTTCTAATATCAGTAAAAATAAATATGCTATTTTTTCGTATTATAATTTTATATATATTCATTTATTCATTTTTTATATTTTTTATTTTTTTGATATTTATTTTATTTATTTACTTATGCTTTGTAGCTTTGCATTACAATAGTTAGGGGGGTTTCACTCGATGTTATTTTAGCATTATATCATATTATTTAAATATTATGATATTTAAATATTATATTTTAATTAATAAATTTATATATTTTTAGAATATTATATAAAAATATCTTCAAATTAATTAATTATATTCTTTATATATTATAATATAGTACTAAAATAATATTGAGCCAAATAATCTCTTAGAATCATATAACATTGCTGATTTTACCATTATCTTGTAAAATATGTATTTAAATTTAAGTGAAATTATTGTATCGCACAATATATCACATATTTTTTTATTCAATCTACCCTACTTATTAATATCAATATCATTTATTTTATGCCATTTTATATAATTAAACTAATATATCTAAATAACTCATTTTTTTAATTTATTCCTTAAACATGATAATTATTTGCATCTCTAACTTAAAAACTATAATAATTTGATTTAAATTTGAGACTTTCTAATAGTAGATAAGCTTTCGTTCTACTTAAGACAATGCTACAGCTCATTTATTTTTATAACTTGTAAATAAATATTAATAATTAAATGTATAATATTATATTTTAACATATAAAAAAATATACTGCATATTCTAAATAAAAGTATGAACTATAATTATGTTTAATTTAGCTTAAATTGAATTTGATTTAAAATTAAAATATTTACTTTTAAATGATCTCGTCTCCTACTCAACTCAAAACTAAAAAAAAATTGTATAATAGACAAAAATATGAAATTAAAACATTTTTGAGTTTTATTTTTTTAATCAATTTTTTTTTATTTTACTTTGGGCAAATTACAACCATCTCTGAGTTTAATGCTTAATATCGCACGGTTCATATTTTTAATAGGTCAAATTTCACCCAGGTCCTTGAGTTTAGGGGTTAATATCACACAGGTCCACGTTTTTAAAATCCTATCATTCGGGTCCCTAAGTTTTCAAAAAATATCATCTGGGTTCTTTTTATTTTTTTATTATTAAAAAATATACAAAATTACAATTATAACCTTGCCCTCCTCTCTCCTTCAGATCCGGCAGTCCGGCAGCCGCGCCGCCTCCGGCGGCCACGCTGCGCTGCTCGGGAGCGCCGCACGGCCGCACGACGGCCGACGCAACCGGCCTGCGTCGCGCGGGCATGGCCGCCCGGCCGCGCGAGGCCGCTGCGTCGCGCGGCCATGGCCGCCCGGCCAGATGCATCGCGGCGGCGCGCCACGGCCTCGCGCGGTCGTGGCGCGCGGCGCGGCCGCCCGATGCAGCGCCTCGCGCGGCGGTGGCGCACCGCGGCGATGCAGGCGCTCGCGCGGCCGTGGCGCACCGCGCGATGCAGGCGCCTCGCGCGGCGTGGCGCACCGCGCGATGCACGCGCTCGCGCGGCCGTCCGTGGCGCAACCGCGCGATGCAGCGCCTCGCGCGGCGCGCGGCGCGGCGATGCAGCGGCGGAGCCCGCGGCCGTGGCGCCTCGCGCGCGCCGCGCGACGCGAGCGGCCTTGGCGCGGCCAGGCGGCCACGGGCGGCCGGTTGAGTCGTGCGACCGCGCGGCGGCTCCTGAGCGGCGCAGCGTGCCGCCGGAGGCGGCGCGGGGCGCAACTGCCGGACTGCCGGATCTGAAGGAGAAGGGAGGGTAAGGGTATAATGGTAATTTTGTATATTTTTTAATAATAAAAAAATAAAAAAAGGACCCAGATGATATTTTTTGAAAACCTAGGGACCCGAATGATAGATTTTCAAAACGTGGACCTGTGTGATAATAACCCTTAAAGTCAGGGACCTGGGTGAAATTAACCCTTTTTAATATTATAACATTGGTCCTTGAGATTTAATAAATTATCAAATGAGTTATTTTTTATTTTTTTATTATTAAACTTTTTAAAATTACCATTTTACCTCTTTATTCTCTCTCTCCTCTCGATCCGGTGCACGCACGAGATGCCAGCGCGACCCGCCGGCGGCCGCGGGATCGCCGGCGACAGCTCAACATGCTGACAGCTGCACGGCCCCGATGCGGCCCACCTTGCGCGGCCGCCGGGGGACAGAGGTAGAATATTAATTTTAAAAAATTTTAATAATAAAAAAATAAAAAAGGATCGTTTGATAATTTATTAAAACTCATGACTCCAATATTATAATTTAAAATATGTGGACCTTTGAGATATTAAGGGTTAAAAGCAGGGACCTAGGCGTAATTTTCCTTTTTACTTTTTGCTTTAGCCAGACTCAGTCCAGGCTGGCATCATACGGGCCTCACGAGGTAGTTCATGACGCGGCCGGTGACATGTGACCACTGATCTGTGGCCGGTAGTGAGAGATTTTCGGGTCATGTGCACCCGCTTTGCTCTCTATATTGACGGCTGGATTTTGTCGAATAATTAATCGAACGGACGTGATCTCTGTTCACGTGGGCACTGAGTGACAGCAATAAAGAAAAAAAAAAAAAAAAAACAATGCGATTTCTCACAAGTCGGAAAAAACCACGGTGTCAGATTATTTGACCATTTGAAGAGAAAACTACGAAAGCTTTTTCTCTTAGAAAGGAAGAACTCAAGGGTTGGAACCACAGTATGACAGAGTTTTCATGCATTTATATGTGAAAATTTACATAAAAAAATATAAAATTCTACTGAAACAACACATTTTATTCAGTTTCGTCGAAATTCAACCGCAATCCAATTCTCCGCATCAGCGTTTGCCCGCGAAATCCCTAGTCATCACCGTCTGAATTTATCAGTCTGTTATCGACACCATCGCTCTTCTTACTCTAGTATGCAGGAGTTGGGCACTGTGTGGAAAAAAAAAGAAAATTAACGAAAAATAATTTTATATACATAAAAGCTAAAAATGTGAACAGTAATAGCTATCAAATTAAGTCGTATGATAAAACTCGTCAAAAGATTTTTTTTTTGCAATAAGTGTATGAAGGGGAGTGTATTACAGAACAGGAAAAGCGAAATAAAAAGTTTTTCGTTGATAATAAAAATTACAAGAATTGCGAAAGAGAATTAAGGACGAGGAGTAGAATTATAGGCTTCTAAGTAAAACATAAAAGGAACCCAGGGCCTCATTTGTTTGCAAGTTAAAAATTAACCTAATTTAATTTTAATCTGGCATATCACATTACACATAAAATTTAATATTAAAAATTAACTTTATTTCAAATCCTACACACATTATTAAAATAATAACTAACTTATATTGCATCCCTAATATATCTCAACATAATAACTAATTTTATTTCACATCATTCACAACTTTCAATAAAAAAATGGGATAATTACCTACATGCCACACAATTTAGTTTTATTTATGCCTTACCCATCCATTCTTAGTTAATTATGCTATGCACACTTAAAACATTACAAAATCTTACATACATACATTTGAGTTAAAACTTAATCAAAATCTATTTGAAAAAAAAAATTCTGTTAGTAAATCATTAAAATTATATTTTTACTCTCAATGGTACATATTTTTACTCTTAATAGTACATATTTTTTCTCTTTCTTAATACCACACTAAAGTATTGATTTGTCCTTAAATCAATTCACGTCGCGGAAGTCTCCTTCCTTTGCCGCCACCTAAACGTTAAGATTTTAAGATTTTCACTCAAAATATATTTAAATATCCTTAAAATAATATGATGAACGATCCAGATTTTTTGTAATCTAACTATAATTAGGTTATTGAAAATTTATGATTACTCATTATAATAGAAATAAGTTAAAATATGTGTATGTAAGATTTTATAATGTTTTGAGTGTGCATAGCGTAATTAACTAAGAATGGATAGGTAAGACATAAATAAAACTAAATTGTGTGGCATGTAGGTAATTATCCCTAAAAAAATATTTCTATCCAAGTTTAATTTTAACTCTATTAAATTAAACCTTACAAACAAGCATGCCCAGGTTTGCAAGTCATTTATCACTGTAGATAATAAAGCTGAGTCATGGAGCGTGGTCAGAGCCCAGTTAGCTGAAGAGCCGGGAATCAATCGAATAATCTAGAGAAGAAAGAAAATTATATAGGATATCAGAGAAAGAGAATCTAAAAAAAAATTCATGTATTGAATGCATGTATTCATAGAGAAGGGGAAATTAATAAAGGATCACCTAAGTATCAGCTTGCTGACCAATTAACTCATGTCAGGAGACTGCTCTCTATTAGTCGAGGCTTATTCTCTTAAGCTTATACACTAAATTATAAAGTCACAGCTCGATAAAGCACCATCAATTGCTCTATTAAGAAAGTAAAAGAGAAAATAAGAAAGAGATCAATTCGAGTAGCTTGTTTAGGCAGACTATTCAATTGAATAGATCACTCAGCTTCGGATTAGCTCTATTCCTGTATTAATTATTCGATTAATTTGAGTTAATCGAATATTTCATATTCGGGGCTTTACGATACTCATAACGAAGAAGTTACAATTTAATTGCATAATATATAAATAAATTTAATGTAAAATCTAAATCTTTGATATTAAGTATAATCACTTTTTGATTTTTTTATTGTAAGAGCATGTTTCGCAAAGCCCCAAAAATAGGCCGAAAAATATAATAATAATATTTTAAATTTATTATAAATTTCAATAATTTTATTTCGCATCCAACACAAATTTTAACTTTAAAAATTAACTTTATTTCACATCTAACACAAATTCTAATCTTAAAATCAACTTTATTTCACATCCAACACATCTCCCAATATTAAAATAAATTTCTTTCCCATTAACTCTATAAAATAAAATATTTTTTCGTTTTTATCTAAATTTATCCTCTAATCAAACAAGTCTTAAGCGCAATAAAATAAAGCGCATAAGTGAAACATGGGCTGCACTTGATTGGGGACAATTGAATATTTTTTATATTTTTGAGATATTTATTTATTTTTTATATTCGCACCATATTATTTATTTAGAATAAGATATTAGTTTTGCTTGATTTATGCATTACAAGTAGATTTTACATAAATTCATAAAACTAAAATTTTATCTGCACAAAATATTTTTTTATAATTTTTTAACAAATTCTATTAATTTTGATCATTAAATTATTATTTTTAAAAATAATAATATAAATTTAAATATTACAAATATATTTAAGTATTTTCAATTATTATTCTAATTTATATATAAATCTATAATAGTGATATTTAATATTTAAATATATATAATTTATTTATAAAAAATAACAAATTAATAGTCAAAATTTAATGAAATTTATAAAAAAAAATTTAACTAAAAGATAAGAATAATAAATTTAAATTTTTATGAATTTATGTAAAATCAGAAACATGAAGATAAAATTACATTATGGCGAACATGTCTCTAATGTTTTAAAAGCAATATGCGAAGATTCTGAATGTTACTTTAATATCTAGTTTTGATGTGATGTTAACGAAATTATTGTATTTTTTTTTTATATGATAAATCATCAAAGCCATCAAGTGCCTTGTTTGGTATGAGCTCAAAAATGAGCAAAAAAATATCTTAATAATATTTTAAATTTATTATAAATTTTAATAACTTTATTTCACATCCAACACAAATTCCAATCTTAAAAATCAACTTTATTTCACATCCAACACAAATTCCAATCTTAAAATTAACTTTATTTCACATCCTACACACCTCTCAATATTAAAATAAATTTCTTTCTCATCAACTCTATAAAATAAATTATTTTCTCTTTCCTTACCCAAATTCATCCTCCAACCAAACAAGCCCGACCTTTTTAAGTTTGTGGATGTCGACTGTTGTGCTCTGAGATGCTTTTCTGTTTGGCAATGGACTAAAAATTATGGTTAAAATTACCCATAGTCAAAATCTTAAATTTATTTTAAAAAAATTTAAAAAATTATTTTATATCTCATCTCACACAAATTCTAACATTAAACAATCACTTTATTTCACATCCAACACAATTCTCAATAAATCAATCAACTTTATTTCACATCATACACAATTTTTCATATACCAACTTACTTTATTTCACATTATACATATTTTTCAAAAATAGATAAAATATCCAACAAAATTTTCTTTTTTTTTTCTTATTACTAATCAGAGCCTAAGGGCAAAGATGGTTCCCACTGAGTTGGAGGCTTTTTGGTGCAGAGACTAAAATCAGAATCAAAATAGTAATAAATTAAATAATAATAAATAATTTTTTTAATTATTTTATGTATATTTTAATATAAAAAATATTATTTTATTTCATATACTTAATAAATTTTAATAAAATATTTTTATTTCACGTCTTACATCAAAATACTAGATTCTAATATTTTAGTGTAAGATGTGAAATAAAGTTGATATTTTTATTAAAAATTATTGAGTATATAAAATAAAATAATATTTTTTTATATTAAAATTTGTGTATAATGATTACAAAAATTATTTATAATTATTATTAATGTTATTTTTTAAACTAATATCATTTTAATCCTTGTATCAAAGAGGGTAGAAGTCTTTCAATGGAGAAGATTTTTGTTTGTTATAATTGGAGTGTTTAATTCTTTTTTCATTAAAATAATATAATCGAGTATTTTAGCACGAAAACTAAATCAAAATAATATAATCGAGTATTTTGATTTAAAATGTGAAAAAAAGTTGATAATTTTATTAAAATAATTGAGTATGAGAAATAAAATAATATTTTGTATATTAAAATTTATATAAAATAAATAAAAATTTATTATTATTATTATTTTAAATTAGTAGTTCTCGTGCCAAAATGAACCTTTAATATTCAAACATTATTTATACAAACCTTATTAAATTCAATATCAGCTCGTTATCAAATTTTTTATGTTATTTATCTTAAGACATTTACTTTGCACTTATATTTGGTGCAATGATGGTAAAGAAAAAGAAGGATAATACTTCAAAATGTGATGTACAAATAATAATTAAATTTTAGTTGGCATGTAACTATTAACTTTGAAAATGACATACAAAAATCATTTATAAGTTTTTGCTATTTATATATGATGATAAAATTAAGAATTTCAAGTCATATTATATATATATATATATATATATA